>CAUZXS010005858.1:122500-125000 GCA_963585895.1 Sepioteuthis lessoniana
AATATATATATATATATATATATATATATATATATATATATATATATATATATATATATAACCTTGATGAAATTGGTACGACAATTCATGTCTACCGACAATATTGTTTATCTGTTCAAGTCTTCGAATGAATTGTTTGATTTTTGACTATAGTGAAGTTTGGAAGGCGCCGTATGATTCCCCAAGTACTTTCGGCTCAAAGTGCTGCCATCCTCGTCGAGGCAAATAATGAAATGATAAACACAGTGAAGGATCGTATACGTTCATATAAAGAGTGGGTGCAAGATCGAGTTGAAGGGAATGTACGGAAGAAAAGAATTGTACAAGAGGCTGGAAGATGGCTTAGTTAGTATTTATGAAACGTGTGGTGCCTTTCTAAATCCATTGCATTCGAAAATCAAGCGACACACAAATATTTGGTCGGATAAATAACAGTCAGGTTTGGTTTGATTTGGTTTGGTTTGATTTGGTTTGGTTTGATTTGGTTTGGTTTTATAGCATATCAACCATTGTTGGTTGTTTAATACCAAATCCGTTTTTATACATACAAACAGCTCTATTCCAAACAATTCAGTTTAGCATAAGTATGCAGTATAAACACAGTTAAATGTAAAAACAGTTAATTTCAAACTATTGACTTTAGAGTGATTACACAGTTTAGTTCTATTTGATCCATAAATAGTACCCTATCAGGTGCTATCGCTCCGGGTGGACCCGGGAGTCATAGCAATGAAGAGGAACACTGTATTCCCTAAAGCTCCAGCATTACTGATGCCTCACCATCAGATTGTTTTTGTCATATTCAGGAAACTTGTTGCGAGAGTCTTTCCTCTCTTGAAAAATGCAGACGCTGTATTCTACAGCCCCAGCCGACTGGTCAATACACACACTGTTAAATGAAAAAATATTAATTTCGAACAATTCAGTTTAGCGTAATTACACCGTTTAGTTCTATTTGACCCATACATAGGACCCTATCAGGTGCCACCACTCTGGGACAAAGTAGAACTGGGAGTGATGGTAATGAAGGGGTAATCCACATTTCCCAAAGCTACAGCATTACTGAGGTACACTCGTTGAGAGGGTCTTACCCCTCTACAGAAAAAGCAGTCGGTGTATTCTAAAGCCCAAGCCGACCGGAAAATCGGTAAGTGTAGGGATTATCTAATCAAAATTGTTTAAAAGAAAAAAATGCAGCATATATATATATATATATATATATATATATATATATATATATATACTTGTCTATTTAAGCTGGCATGCGTTTTCTTTTTTACGTTCTTTCTAGTAAAGAATGGCAAAATTTTTACGCGATTTTATTTAGAGCACAAATTTACGAAAACATTTTTTTTTTATTTTTTTTTTTTTTACTTTTGATATTTTATTATCAATTTAGCACAATTTTTCATGTCCAATAAAAAAGTCTTTTTGAACCAGAAAAACCAACAATATTAATGATAGCACGAATAGGAAGGAATATTTTTTTAAATGTGTTCTTTTAATAAAATGTGTTTTTTTTTTAATGAAAGAATTAAACAGGAAAAGGAAATCTATTTAAGAAACAAATAAAATAAAATAAAATGAAAACGAAAACAAAAAAATATTATTAGCTAGGCTGATGCATTTTAATCACTTAACTATTAAGTATTTCCCCTGGTCCAAATTGCTTCAGCATTTTCAATGTTTTGCAGAAATCATTACATTGTGACATTTTCCTGGGGGAATTTACCACATTTGAAGGGGCTTAGCCACTTAACAGAAAATTGTGTGTACTTGTAAAATATGTATTGCCAAAATATTAGGAGAATCTGCAGAAAATCAATTTTTTTCCGAGAAATTTCTGGAGGATTTTTGAAACTATCTGCTTTTGCAATAATTCTATTTTAATCCAGGAACAATATTTTGCAGTGCATTTTCTAACAGTAACAAGTAATTAAGATTCTTTGAACCCTATGATAGATACATTGGTCTCTTAAAACCTCATGGCGTCTCTCTGGTTTATAGACACAGGAAATGTCTATCAAACTAGGTGACAGATCTGTCTAATGTACCACAAATTCGATCAGATGATATTCAGTCTCATACACAGCTATGGATAAAATAATGCCATTACAATCATTCTAGCAGTTGTCCATTTGGCTAGGGCTGTAGAGTAAACCAATTGGTTTGCTGTGGTATTTGTTGCTCGTCCCACCTAACGGGCAAGTGTGGCACAAGGCCTTTTTTTAGGTGGGTCTTGGCGCAGGGCCGGAGCCCACACGCGCCCGGCATTCCTAAAAATGCCTACGGCCCCGTCGGCATTACCCTTATTAGAGGCGCCCCAGGAACCGGGAGATGACCCCCTCCCGAAGGGAGTAAACGCCTGGGAGGAAGGTCCCCTGAGGCCAAAGGAAATCTCCAGGTACCGAGACACATTCGGCCAGATCCGTGCCGCAGATAACACGGCCGGTCGAAGTGCTACCCGGCACCTGGAGAGGTGCAGACCGATATTGATCTG
>CAUZXS010005858.1:130000-140000 GCA_963585895.1 Sepioteuthis lessoniana
CTGTTTCGTCTGATTTATTGGAATATAGCTAAAATATATTTTGGAGTAAAGGTCAGTAAAAAGGATTTGAGTTGGTTGGTTGGTTGGTTGGTTTTTATGGCATATCAACCTTTTTAGGTTATTAAACGCCAAATCCATTTTCATGCAAATAGTCAGTTATATATCAAACATTTCAGTTTAGCATGAGTAGACAGTTTAATTGTCAAAACAGTTCTAATTCAGTTGATTCAGTTTAGTATCAGTACAGATTTAGTTTCCACACAGTTAAATGTCTAAACAATTCTATATTAAACAATTCAATTTAGTGTAAGTAGAGTTTCAATGTCAAAACCAGTTCCATTTCAAACAATTCAGTTTAGCATATGCACACTTTTTAAATGTAAGTACATCTTAATTGTCGGAAATATTTCTATTCAAGCTATTCAGTTTATTTAAACAGTTCTAATTCAAACAATTCAGTTTAGCATAAGTATGCAGTTAGTTCTATTTAACCCATAGATAGGTGCTACCATTCCGGGCCAGAGTGGACTTGGGAGCCATGGCAATGAAGGGATGATCCGTATTTCCCAAAGCCCCAGCATCACTGGGACCTCACTATCAGATTGTTTAGTGTCATATCTTGGACACTCGTTCGAGTGGTCTTACCCCTCTGCAGAGAAGCAGTTGGTGTATTCTACAGCCCCAGCCAACTGGGCAAAAAAAGGATTTTGTTATACGCTAATAGTCATACAAACTAGAAAAGAATTGATAGTTTTATTTTGTTTTGTTTTGTTTTGGTTTGGTTTGGTTTTATGGCAAATCAACCATTTCTATTCATTAAATGCAAATCCTGTTTTTTCATATTTAGTAAATATAACACATTTTGTAGATACACACAGTTAAATCATCAAACAGTTCTATATCGAACAATTCAAATTAGCATAGGATAAATAAAGATAAATTGTTACAAGTGCATCACTAACAATTCGAGGGGGTGTCTTCGGGGTGTAATGGTTAAAGCGATGGACTGCAGAATTGTAGTAAGCGAGTTCGAACTCCAGTCGCGCTATTACGTTCACTTTCGAGCAAATACCCTTGGGAAAGGTATGAACCCCCTTATCCTCCCAGCTATGGGTTAAATAGTACCACTACTGTTCTTCTGGGAGTATAGCATTGGCATTAAATAACCTACAAAGGTTGATATGACATTAAACCAAAGAAAGACAGAAAGAAACCTAACAATCTGATTAAACATTTGTTGTTTGTTTACACATTGGTAAACGATCAAATAGTTCAAATGCAAACAATTCATTTTAACTTAAGTACTTTGTTCGCGCTCTTGTTTAAATATCAAACAGTTTTATTTAATCCATAATAGGACCCTATCATTCGCAACTACTCCGGGCCACTGTGGACCTGAGAGTGAAGGCAATGAAGGAGTACTCCACATTCCCGAAAGATCCACTATTACTGGAGCTTTATCATCTGATTGTTTAATACCATATCCAAGGCACTCATGTTCTGGGCAGAGAAGAAAGGATGGAATATCAACGTACATTTCTAAGATATATCTGAATGTTTGTCTTTGCTATCATCAACAAACTTTGATATTAAAAGGAAAAAAAAGAAACCATTTGTTTTTTTTTGGGGGGGGGTTGACCTAGCAAGAAACCTCGTTTTATTCAAATAATGAATGAAGATAGACCAAGAAGTTCGAAGACGAGGTTGCAATATTTCCGATGTTTGTATCACTTTAAACGTATAAAAATTAAAGTAATCTAATGATTTAATATTGTGACAATACCCACTCGGCCCCCCGAATACATCCACTTCTTTAAACCATTTCAATCTTGGCCGGTGAATCATCTAGTGGTTCCGACAGGGGTATCGCACATTTCTTTACGGCACAAGAAATACAATCAAGGGAGTGGGAGAAAAAGAACAAAGAACAAATGAACAATATGAGCTTGGGTTAACTCAAGCGCAAGAAGGTTAAGTTGTGACACTCTGCATTCCTGGTGCATCTGTAGACTAACGCTAGCGTGTATTTCTAGCGAAATTTCTACAAAGCTTCTTAGGAATGCCAACTCTTCCTGACTGGCCTTCCCTCGCTGCTTCTGGATCCTATCTCATGCCGACTGGTCTCTTCTGCTGTCCGGTGTCGACTGGCCAACTGCCACTCTGCCAACACTTCGCCAACTGCCTTCTCTGGGTTCCTTCTTCCAACTCTTGACTGGCGTTCCCTTGCCTACTTCCGGTCGCGTCGAGATCTCGAGCTCAGGCCTTTGTTTGGTTTCGCGCCAAAACAGACAAAGGGATCGTTTGCTTAGCAAACCACCCACATAGTGTCACAATATAACCAGTTAGTTTATATTCAATCAAATTAGTGCAAAATTCTTAATAGTCGAATTTGAATATTAGATAACGATAAAACTCTTAAAGAAACCCGTACGTTTTCCAAAAAAATAATTTAAGTTTTGACAAAAAAAAAAAGAAAAAAAACGAAAAAAGAATGATGAAAAAACTTCGAATTATTTTTGGCGTTTAACTAATCGATAACCTCACAGAAAAATCTTTTGAATATATGAAAAAAAAACAAGAAAAGAAAAATATAAAAGAAAAAAATGAATTAAGAGATAATACGGAAAAACAGCTAAATAAACATTAGTTCACAAAATAATGAAATCAATAAATCCTAAACTATATATATAAACTTGCAGCGTTCTCGTTAAGTGCAATATTTCTGCTTCCATTGAAAGATACAGATAGCGTAACGATTATCACCGTCAGAAATAGAATGAGCAGCTGCTAGAAAGTGTGACATTTGGTGATAATACAGAAACTAAACTTGCAAAAAGGATTTCGTTCCAATTCTCACAAATTATTGGTGTCAAGTTAGAAGTCGATAAATATTTCCCAATATAATTCAGTAGTAAATCCAGAAAGGGCTGAGTTCCAAACAAACATACCTCAGTGGTAAACAAACCATCGGCTGGATATTCTTTTTTTTCCAGCAGAAGACGTTACATTAAATAGCTTGCAAGAGTTAGTTTTTTTTTACAATAATTAAACTATTCATTTTTCCCAGAATTCAACGATGAGGCTTAATTATTTCAAACGGGAAGTTGTTTGTGGCTTATACAAAAAAAAAAAAAAAGGAAAGATGATCCCACACAGATATTTCTAATCTTAATTACAAATGCCAGAAGTCAGCGGTATCCAAGTTTCGTTCGCATTAAATTGCATCAGATGCTGAAGCTTTAGAGAATATAGAGTATCCCTTCGTTGCAATTACTCGCAGGTCGACTCTGACCCACACTGATAGTAATTGATAGGGTCCTATTTGTGAGTCAACAAGTACTGTTTGATCATTGGCTGCATGCCGAAATGACTGATGGCAAATTGAATTGTTAGTGTTAAATAGCAAAACTTGAAACCATTTGTAAGCCAATAAAACTCTTATAGGTCAATAGCAATACTGAAAGCCATTTAAGTATGTCTAAACAAACAATTAATCCTATTCGCCGCCCACCACGCTCGGGTAGGATATGACACAATGTCAATTTTTTAAGCGGGGTTTAACGGGTTTGAATTCTGAGTTTTCTTTCTCCTAGACTAGTTGCCTCACCAAGGCTGAAGAACTCAGTCTGCCCTACTATTTGCCCATAGCTGGAGAGAGAACAATTGGATTCATACCTTTCCCGAAGGTATTAGTGCTATGTGAAATGCAATCAGTCTCGTCCAGGACTTGAACTCGTGTCGCCGTATCCATTTCCTATGATGATAACCATTACACCACGAGCACCTCCTAAAACTATCTCACTAATACTAAGAAATAATTAATACCAAAATCATGTTTACTATTTATCAACGCTATTCAAACTTAGATTTATTCAGGCTTTATGACTGATAGGGAACAGCAAGTATTTACAAATATAGCAAGCCACATATTCGCATTGTGGGTGGTTTTTAGAAAAAGCATAAACCCATATATTTGCCTCCCAATTATGGGTTAATAGGAGGTGCCCGTGGAGTAATGGTTATCGTAGTAGGAAATGGACACAGTGACTCGAGTTCAAATCCTGAACGAGACTGATTGCATTTCACATAGCACTAATACCCTTGACACAAGGGTTGGGTAAATACCCTTGACACAAGGGTTGGGTAAATAGGAGTATGGGTTAATAGTTTGGCAGACTAGCTTTGGTAAAGAGGAAAATTCCAACCTGAAACAAGTATAGCCCAGTCTTCGCTATAGACGGGTTAGACCCTCCCCTTCAAGGAGTGTCCTGCATATGACACTAAACAATCTGATGAGGTTCCAGTAATGCTGAAGTGGTAACACCTAATAGTATGTATGGTCCTATGTATGGGCCAAATAGAAGTAAACTTATTACTAATGCTAAACGGAATTGTTTGAAATCCACTTTTTTATATTTAAACTGTTTACTCATAATAAATTAAATTGTTTGAAATAGAATTGTTTTTCACATTTAAACTGTGTACTTATGCTAAACTGAATTGTTTGAAATATAACTGTTTTGACATTTGACTGTGTATAAACAAATAAAAAATGATACTTTTATTAAACTGAATGGTTTGAAATAGTATTGTTTTTATGTATTAAAATGGGTTCGGCATTAATAACCAACAATGGTTGATGTGCAAACCAAACCAAAGCAAAGCAAAAACAAAACAAAACAAAACAAAACAATCAAGCAGGCAGTATTCTGCTTAAAAACTGACTTTATATCGAATCTTGTTAGTAGTGGAGGGTTTGCTTAAATACATTAGTTTCATTCCCATACAATGATTATAGTGTTGCACCTTGGAAATATACTGTCATCAAGTATCGCTCAAAGCGCGTATTTTCCCCATTCTCTCTCTCTCTCTCTCTCTCTCTCTCTCTCTATATCATCCATCACTCCTGGCTGGTCTTCCAGATTATATGTACACCGAGAGCTGATGTAAATAAGTTCTTCCTGGTCAGCCAACACTGGAAAGCCCATGTGTAGAAGTCAATAAGCAAACGACACTTATGAGTTCATCTTTGCTGTCCCACATGTCTTGTTCGTCTTAATGAGAGAGTTTTTGAGAGTGGGGGTAAGTGGACGTACATATTTTGTTTCGTGATTTACTGCTTCCAGGATCTGTTCAAGATCGCTCGTAGCATTCTCGAGTCGTTCCCATCTAGCTTTTTCTCTATGCGTTTTGTTAGCATCCATGCAGTGTATCCATACTGTAGTATCGACGCAGCTACAGTTTTCATTGAACGAGAGTGTTTTATCTATAAGATGCTTATTTTAAAATGTATAGGAGGAACAATACTTATGAAAACATATCGAGATCTATGTGTCATAATGGATACCGTTTTAGGAAATAGATACGTCGAGGCTGGTTGCATTTTGCAACACTTTTGCAACATTGTATGGGAGTGGAACTAATGCATTTACGCAAACCTTCTGCGAAAAAGTATCTCAAACAATTCTCCCTCTAGTTATGGGTAATTCTTAGAGAAGACTGGGCTCTTTAGCCACGGTATGGCAACAAGTCTAGGAGAAGAAAAACTCTGAAATACAACCTGCTAAACTCACTTTTGCAACATTGTATGGGAGTGGAACTAATGCATTTACGCAAACCTTCTGCGAAAAAGTATCTCAAACAATTCTCCCTCTAGTTATGGGTAATTCTTAGAGAAGACTGGGCTCTTTAGCCACGGTATGGCAACAAGTCTAGGAGAAGAAAAACTCTGAAATACAACCTGCTAAACTCACTTTTGCAACATTGTATGGGAGTGGAACTAATGCATTTA
Source organism: Sepioteuthis lessoniana (assembly GCA_963585895.1). Classification (NCBI taxonomy): domain Eukaryota; kingdom Metazoa; phylum Mollusca; class Cephalopoda; order Myopsida; family Loliginidae; genus Sepioteuthis; species Sepioteuthis lessoniana. The sequence continues at coordinate 135,792 of CAUZXS010005858.1, forward strand.
CGCAAACCTTCTGCGAATTACTGGATGTGATACATATCACAAATAGCCTTCGAAAAAGTATCTCAAACAATTCTCCCTCTAGTTATGGGTAATTCTTAGAGAAGACTGGGCTCTTTAGCCACGGTATGGCAACAAGTCTAGGAGAAGAAAAACTCTGAAATACAACCTGCTAAACTCACTTTTGCAACATTGTAGGGGAGTGGAACTAATGCATTTACGCAAACCTTCTGCGAATTACTGGATGTGATACATATCACAAATAGCCTTCGAAAAAGTATCTCAAACAATTCTCCCTCTAGTTATGGGTAATTCTTCGAGAAGACTGGGCTCTTTAGCCACGGTATGGCAACAAGTCTAGGAGAAGAAAAACTCTGAAATACAACCTGCTAAACTCACTTTTGCAACATTGTATGGGAGTGGAACTAATGCATTTACGCAAACCTTCTGCGAATTACTGGATGTGATACATATCACAAATAGCCTTCGAAAAAGTATCTCAAACAATTCTCCCTCTAGTTATGGGTAATTCTTAGAGAAGACTGGGCTCTTTAGCCACGGTATGGCAACAAGTCTAGGAGAAGAAAAACTCTGAAATACAACCTGCTAAACTCACTTTTGCAACATTGTATGGGAGTGGAACTAATGCATTTACGCAAACCTTCTGCGAATTACTGGATGTGATACATATCACAAATAGCCTTCGAAAAAGTATCTCAAACAATTCTCCCTCTAGTTATGGGTAATTCTTCGAGAAGACTGGGCTCTTTAGCCACGGTATGGCAACAAGTCTAGGAGAAGAAAAACACTGAAATACAACCTGCTAAACTCAGTTTAAGAATTAACTTCGTGTCATAATCCAATTCGTGCAGAGGAGTGGGATGAATATTTCCAAGAATACTCAATTGAATATTTTCTAAAATTTGAATTTGTGAAAGGCTGATTAAATATATCTTAACTTTTTAATTTTCATATGTTTTGAAATATATTTAAATATATAAATAAAAAAAAAAAGATTGTTGAATTATAATAAATCATGTACCAATTTATAATTTTTTAAATCATTTTTTTTTTAATTCATTAGCGAATTGATCTTTCAAATCAATAACAATGATTTTTGTTGCGATGGAAACACAAAGCATGTTCGCTACATGTTACATTAAATAATATTTCATTATAGTCAAAAATAGAACTCCCAATTAGTCAATGATATATATATATATATATATATATATATATATATATATATATAATTTGACTGATCGTAGTCGAAGGTAATCCAAAGGCTCACTTTTCAATAGCTACTATACCAAGGTGTTGGTGAGGATGCTACTCTTTATCCTGGATTGCTCTGCTTACCATTGATCTGTACCTTATAAAGCTGAGCGTTAAATAAGGAGACATCAAGTACTATTTTTGAGTATTTGGTATGACTGGAATTGAACCCTAGTCTCCCAAAACATTGCCGAAAACTCAAATCATGATGCCAATTGGCCAGTTTACTAATGACTCACCGTCATATTTTACGTTCCCAGGGAAAATACGCATCAGTGCCAAGTGAAGGGTCTTTGGTCATGAGAATCTAATACGTTTGTAATCCATGTAATCCATCCTCAGTAATCCATGTTTTGAGTCAGAAAAATGAGACATTTGTCGATCATTTCTTTTCTTTTCCGTCGGTAATGGACATCTACAGCAGGTTCGGTTTTATGTGACCCTTCGTGGGTTACAAAATACCAATGTAATTCTTTTAGAAAGACAGATGTGGTACTATGTAATCCAGACCTAGTTGGGGCCGGCATAGGGATGTTCGCACCTTTCCTTTGAGTATTTGTTCGAAAGTGAACATATAAGCGGGACTGGGGTTCGAGCTCGCTTTCTACGATGTCATAATCGAGCACGTTAGACACTACGTCATGGGAACTTCCCCATGACATCTTAAGCAAAAGAACATTGCTGAATAGATTTAAACATAAAAGAAAGTTTTACATTTTCGTTTTCGAATTAGAAAAACATTTTTAAAAATTACAAGATAAGTAACATATCATCATCATCATCATAGAGTGCCGACTATGTGGATTGCTTTGCTTCTCTCTCGCTACTCGTCCCTATTTGCGTTCGCTTTTGACAAGTTCTCTTGACATTACTCAGTGTCCATACACAGCTGATGTATGTAATTTAGCTGAGACCGAATCTGTCTACATACGGAGACTTCTCTTCTGTAGCCGTGCTGAGTATGTCTTGATTGTCTTATTTGCACGGTTTGTTGGATGGGAGGAGAGTGGCCATGCATGGAGTTCAAGTGGTGCAACTATACACTCATTGGGTTAAGAACCTGTCGATAGCATTCCATGATTTACAAATGCGTGTATTTACGTCGACTTCAGTAGATGAGATATTACTCCCGAGATATATGAAATGGTCTACTAATATTGGAGGATTTTCATTTCATGGGAAGATCCAAGTCATGTCACTATACTGTAATACTGAGGGATATTGCTTGTACATAATTTATTAGTAGGTCTTGATAAAATTCTCTAAATAAAGAATTGTTTCAGGGACACTATTATTTCAACCAAGTTTTTAAATATTTATTTTAACGTATTTTTATGGTAAAAAGAGTTTGTTTTTTATTACATTCTATGTGATGTAACTTGAAGGTCACGTGCCTAATTTGCGTTCTAGTGACGATATATTTATATATATATGTGTGTGTGTGTATTCTTTTTTTTTTTTTTTTACAAATCACAGAACAGAAGATTCTCTTAATAACCGGCCCTGGCTATAATGAAGACTTTGCCTCCAGTGCTTCTTTGACATCGTCTAACGAGAAGTGCTCTGTTGATTAGAAAGACATTTTTACTGTTTTTTTTTCTTTTTTTTTTTCAATTTCTTCTGAGGGAATCAGTAGATTTTCTATCCATGTCAATATGTCTGACAATTCTTCCTTTTTCTCTCTATCATACTCTGCAGTGTTTACCCCTGTTTTTTAGTCTAATTCTTTTACTGGAAAATACCATAGATACGAAAGTCATGCTGCTTCCTCTCTCTGTCTCTGTCTCTGTCTCTCTCTCTCTCTGTCTCTGTCTCTCTCTCTCTCTCTGACTTATTTGGATTTCTTTATGTCTATCTTTTCATGTATTTTTTTTTTAAATTTCCGATCATTTTTCTATCTATCTATCTATCTATCTATCTTAATCTAGTCATATTTATTTATCGATGTTAGTCTGATCATATCTATCTATCAATCTATCTATCAAAGGTAAACCATGTGTATATCGGGATGGAAATGGGCCTATATGAATTGATATTTATGTTTGTTCTTGTCTTTTTTTAAATTTCTTACCGTGATGTTTTCATCAAGTAGATACGTATACAATATCTATCTATCTATCTATCTATCTATCTATCTTGTCCTTTTTCGTCTTTTGATCAATGTATTAACGTATCTATCAATCTGTCTGTGTCTGTGTATCTTTCTCTCTCTCTCTCTCTCTATATATATATATATATATATATAGTACTTTTCACGTCATTTTAACTATAGATAAATATACTTATGTAAATGAAAATATATATACACAGACGCCTGTGTGTATACATTATATATATATATATATATATATATATATATATATATATATATATAAGAGAAAGAGGGAATATAGTTATCGGTGTGTTGGCATAGTTGTTATGTTACTAATAAGATTTTGAGGATTTTGAGTTACCATGCTGGGTCTTTCATCTCAAGGGCAGAGGATGTTCATTAGTGGCATCGAACAATCTACATAACATGAAACAGTTAATACTGGGTTACATGGTACCTGTGGCAGCGGAAAAAGGCTGTGTTGGCTGCACTCTTTTGACCCCGGAAACCGTCGTAATGGCATGCTGGCTTTTTAATGACATCTTAATGATACAAGGAGTTAATTGACGCTCTCCATCTCCCCTTGCAGTCATAGTAAAGACGTATTGGTGGATTATATAGTTGAAGTTGGATTGAATATTTACTGACCTCTCCATGTTCTCGTGAGCTTGGGGACTTTAGATGCGGCATTATAAGTCGTTCCAAGAAAACTTTCCCTGAAAATTCCGTACGAAGTCAGAGTGTAAATTTCCAAGAAGGAACATAATTAAGTGCCGTTAATTTGAATTTTATGACGATATGATAACGTTATTGGAAAGTCGAGGTAACTTTTCTTTTTTTTTTTG
>CAUZXS010005859.1:5000-42500 GCA_963585895.1 Sepioteuthis lessoniana
TGCTCTGCTCTGCTGGTAAGCAACATTTTAAGTTTTGACTAAGTGCACAGATTGTACACTCTGATCTTAGGCAGAAATGTCAATCTATACATAAATAATCCTATAACTTTTTTTTTATTGCAACTGCACGTTTTGTTATATAGAAGGTAATTGCTATATAAATTTTAATGTATGTTCAAATAAAAAAAACTCGAATTAAATGGTGGTGGTTAAATTATTGCATGATGTATTTACAGTTTTATCATCTTAATGAATTGTGTGTGTGTGTGTTTCTAAGCCATCCCTGCTGCTGCCATCCTCCTCCTCCTCCTCACCGAAAATGTCCAGTGTCAATGTTTGTACTTGGATGCCATTTCCTAATATCATTCATCAATATTCTCTTCAGAGTTGGCTTTGTTTCAAATTAATCAGGATTAGACAATTGTGTGTGGGTTTTTTCCGTTTGTCAAGGGTTTCCATGGATTTCAGGACATTACACTATCTGGGATTTACCTAGGATACAGTGTTCTATATGTCTACAAATGACAATTGTTACAAAGAAACTTTAAAAAAATTTTTTAAAAAGACATAATGTTGTATATGTCTACCTTGCAATATAGTAAACTCTTCCAATTTTTACGGGCAAATCAACATCTGCCAATCTGGAAATAGAGTAGTGCTTTTTGAATAAAGTACATATTACTAAAGTGTGTGTGTGTGTGTGTGTGTGTGTGTGTTATTTTTGTAATTTTATTTATTATTTATTTATTTATTGAGATATCAGGGAGGAAAAACTGAAAATAAATCCAACCGTATGAAAATATACAGAGGTGAAAAAAAACACGAGGTCTTCAGAGGATGTCTACAAATAAAATCATCTCTGAAGACCTTTTTTTTTTTTTTTTTTTTTTTTTTTTTTTTTTTTTTTTCATGCTGTCGGATTTATTTTCTGTTTTTCCTCTGAATGTGTGTGTATATATATATATATATATATATATATATATATATACACACACACACAGAGTTATGATTGAAAGTTACTTCAAAAGCATTTTCTACCTGTAAATTTCTTTTACTGCCTAAAAATGCAGAGCAATATCACAATATATTTCAAGTATATTGACCTAGTGAGTAGAATGTTCGCCAATGGCTCAGGAGACCAGGGTTCATTCCCTGGTTAAGTCATACCAAAGACTTAAAAAATGGTACTTGATGCCTCCTTTCTTAATACTCAGCATTATAAGGCATGGATCAAGGGTAAAATAGAGCAATCTAGGGAAAGGAGTAGCGCCCTCCTCTACATCTTGGTGTAGTAGCTATCAAAAAGGGAGCTTTCGGGTCACCCTCGACTACAGTCACCAACTTTACTTTATCAGATAATAAAACAGAATAAAAACTCATGACTAAATTCCTAATCTAACAAAGTCACATATGTTGAATACTAGCTCACTTGATGATTGACAATGTGAAACTCTCAGTCATAAGTTTTCATCTTGTTTTATTCCCTTATTTTATTGCTGAAATATATAGTGTGTATGTGTATTTTTATATAAGTTAGCCAACCATAGTCAAGGGCGACTTAAAGGCTCCTTTTCAATAGTTACTACACCATAGTATAGAAGAGGGTGCTACTCCTTTCCTTGTGTTGCTCCACTTACCCTTGATACATACTTTATAATACTGAGTTTTAAGCAAGGAGGCATCAAGTACTATTTTTTGAGTTTTTGATATGACTTAACCTGGGACTGAACCCCAGTCTCCCAGACCTTTTTGGTGAGCACTCTAACCACCATGCCAATGGGCTACTCATAAATAAGTAATTTACTTTTTCTTAATATGAACTTAATTCTTTAAGATTTTATCATTTCTTGTGAAACATGAACAAAACAGATAATATATATTATTTAATACCAAACTCTCCAGTATTGAAAGTCTGTAACAAAAAATCAACTTGCAACTGCTTTTTGTCATGAAGGATACAATTGCATATATGTGTTTAGAGGTGTACTTTTTTTTTTTTTTCCTCAACCTTGTTTCAAATCCTTGAGAAGATTGTTTGCACTTCACTTGACACTAATGCCTTTGCAAAAGACATGAATCTATCTGTTCTGCCCCCAGTTATGAGTAAATAGTAGGGCAGACTAGGTTTTTCATCTTTGGTTTTGGCAAACCAGAAAGAATACTCTGAATTCAATTAGCTGTATTCCTCTTAAAATTTGACCTCATGTCACATCCTGCTTGTGGTTGGGTAAATGCATAGATATTTTTGCTTACAAAATTTTTAATTCTGTAGAGTTTGGTAATAAATAATTCCTAATGATATCCATTTTGTATGATATTCCACTAGAAATAATAAAATTCTGGTATCTTTGTATTGAGAAGAAAATTAACTTTTTATTTAAAAAAAAATTTTTCAGGGTGAACTTTTTGATTTACTTGCAGTTTTTCTGAAATAAAAGAGAATGCATTAAAAGTTTAATGCATCTTGGATGATAGGTTTTTATTCAATTTAAAATAATTTATTGAATAAGATCTAAGAGAAATAAATCTCTAAACTTTTTAATAATTTCAACCTGAATACTCATTTGATCGTATACCTGAAATTACTTTTTAAATTATTGCTGTTCATTGTGTTTACCCTAGTCTGACAAAAAGCTAGAAAGATTGTGTTGCACCATTTTTTATAGTTGTGAAGAACCTGCTTGACATGAAAATTGACATTTTTAAAACTCTGGCTTTTTAATGAGGTTATAATTCAGTTGCTTTGTAAAGCAAATAATAGCAATACTTTAAATAACATGTAATTCAATTTAATCCAGCGATACTGAAGCTGGGAGAGGGGAGTCCCTGTGGTGAATTGGCTAACATGCTGAACTGTGACCTCAAAGTAAATAAGTTCAAACCCCAGTTATGCTATTGTATTCACTTTTGGATTGATACATTTAGAAAAGGCATAAAACCCACTGATCCCATCAGCTATTAGTGTCTTTTTACAAGGATGACTTTGGCATTAAATAACCCACAAAGGTTGATGTCATTAAACAAAGACACCTAACCAAACTAGTTACACTGAAGGATTATTTCTTCTTTTGAAATTGTATGCATTTTTCTTTTCTTTAAACTTTTTTCTCTTCTGAATATTTTTGTTTTTATACATTTTTTTAAGAGCAAGAATTTTTTTTTTTTTTTTTTTTTTTTTTTTTTTACATTTATATCTTTTATGGTCAAAACAAATTACATTGAAACCCATTTAAAAAACCTTGAACATTTCAAACAAAATGTTAAAACAAATTAACTGTACTATTTAGATTATTGCTGTATCCTTTAGTGGTAATCTTTTTGTAAATTTTCAACATAGTCTCTATCAGCAGAATCTAATAAATGATGAAATATTTTAATTTCTAAACAATAAAATTTACTTCTTCCATGTATGTTTGGCTGAGAGATAGACAAAAATGAAAGTTTATTTTTTTAATAGTCACTGTAGATTGACTTTAAACCCCTATATTTACCTCTAAATCCTTAGTATGTGCTGTTTTTCCTTTCTCCTTCCTGATGCAATTCCTATGAGTGGATGCTATTGGGATGGGTGGGGTTCACATTTCAGAAAAAATATTTGCTAGCACATTTTAATCATTTCTAATACTCTGTAGATGTGCTTCAGTTAATGAAAATGAGTCGGGGGATGAGAATAAATGGTGTGCTGCTATCATATTGCAGTAAAGCATTGTTTGTTGATTCTTTTCTGGTTTCACTTGTGTCTGTAAATGGTAGTTCCTTGTTTTTGCCTCTAAGAATTTATTGATATCAGGTGAACTAAGTTGAAAACAGACTCAGCAAGATTCTGATATTAGAATTTATTCTTGTTTTTACTTAGAATAGTTATTTATTTATTTTATGTTAAAAGGTGTGGCTACCAGAGAATTTGGTTACTTATAGCCTTTTGTGGATGAAACCTATCTTGTCAGTTGTAAAATATCTAAGACTATACCGCCCTTTTTTTTTGGGGGGGGGTTGCAAGAATTTGAAATAGGTTCATTCTCTCTGTCTCATGATTTCAGTGAAGTTCTTTACTAGTTGGTGATGCTTGCCAGCACATTTTGAGGAAGTCAAAATTAAGTCACAGCAAGTCTTTATTCTTCCAAATAGTATTTATATTGTCCATGTTTTTATTATCCTTTTACTGCCTGAATTCATTTAACCCACAAAAAACATATTCAGATTTTAACTGTTCTTGAAGAAATTGAATAGGTGATAATTTCTAATTGATTGGATCCTAATTTGATATCATTAACCAAAGATAAAAATACAATGGCAGCCCTTGATTTGTACAAAACAAAAGATGGCTGTACTTATGCACCTCCCTCCTCTCTTTCTCTCTTGTATGTATGTGAGTAAAAAATAAAGTTTTTTAGAAATTAGTTTATTGGTTGTAACAGTTTTATATTTATTCGTGAGCTACCTGAACAATTTCCAATAAGTGTCCTTGATATGACACTAAACAATCTGATGGTGAGGCTCCAGTAATGCTGGAACTTTAGGGAATGCAGAGTACCCCTTCATTGCTATTGCTTTCCAGGTCCACTTAGGGTTGGAGTGGTAGCAGCTGATAGGGTCTTACCTATGAATCAAATAAAACTTTGATCATTTTACTATGTATAAACTATTGACTGATGTTTGAATTGTTAGTGATATATAGCAATACTTGAAACCATTTAACTTTATTGACTCATGCTAAATTGAATTATTAGAAATAGAACTGTTTGATAATTTAACTTTGTATCTACAAAATGTTTTTACCAATCATATATTTAACATATATGTAAAAACAAGATTTGTCATTAAATAGCCAACAATGGTTGATATACCATGAAACCAAACCAGACTAAATCAAATCAAACCTGAACAATTTAGAAAACATGGATTTCAAGATTCCCAGAACATATCTACAAGTTAAGCCCAAAATTATTCATACCTTGACAAAATTTAAAATTTTTAAAAAATATTTTCATGAAATGAATACCTTTTTCTTACCCAAATTGAATTATAAAGATAGAAGAATAAAAGAAACAATACTTTAATTATTGGTGTATAGTATGCATCCTACACTTTGGACTACAAAATTCTGGAAAAAAAAATTCTCATCTATTATATATGCTGACTTTTGAGAATTTGTATCAGTTAAATTTAACGGAAAATTAGAATTTTGTTCAACATTTTTCAATTCTTATTTACTAAAAATAAGAATTTACATAGCTTACATCATGTCTTAAAACACAAAATTTACATAGTGTTTAGAGCTAACATGTGGACATGTTCGCACAAAAATGCTACAAGCTTGTAGCAAAAATAAGCTTGCATAAGATGAAACAAAATTCTAAACAAACTCATTCCAGTGGATATTTCTCTGTAATGTAAAAGATTAGTTTAAACTATAGATATAACTTAGTTTTGGTCATTCCATCCTAAATGTGTCTGTAAAAAAAAAAAAAAAAAAAAAAATTGATTGTATTGTTTTTGTATATAATATACACCCCTCACTATTGAGCTGAAAAATCTGGAAAAATAATGTCTTATGCCTAAGTAATTAAGGTACATGAAGAAAATTTGTCTGAATTTCTAAGACGGAGCTTGATGATTTTTATCATTAAGGGTTTTCATCTTTATTGTGATTTCCACAATGTTTCGGCCTATATGTCCTCCGGCCTACTTCAGGTTTGGTTTTTGTCGAACTCTGAAACCTACACGGAACTTCAAACTACATCTTTATTGAATCCACGGAGGTTGCCTATTCTGATTCCATTAACCATAACCAGGTACAAGTGTTAAGAATTCCTGTATTGTTACTCGCCTGCATTCAGGATGCAACCTGAAACCTCCAGATGATTGTCTCCTTTGAAGCTTAGGGAGCCAACACCTTTAACCGCTACACTATGTGTCCTGCTGGACAATTTAGAGTGAATTTTTGGGACTTATAAACTTAATGTTCTTACTTGACTAGGATTACTACTATTATGTATGATTTTTTTTTTTTTTACCTGTGCTTATATTCAGTTTTTTTTTTTGTTTTTGTTTTATCTAACCTTTTTGATTAATGGTTCCCATATTGTATTCATCTCTATACTTGGTCTACTCAACAGGTCATTGTAGCCCAACATATGTGCTGATTCCTTAAGGTGTCTAAGCCTCTAATGTTCTTCTCTATCAATTATTTCAATTTCCTCCTATAAGGCGGATGGTTTCCCTTTTTTCCTTCCATATATGGTCCACCATACCCGACTCTTCCATCTCACCTCGTACTACTGCCTTCCGATGTTCTTCTAGCCTTACTTTTAGTAGGCAACCTGTCTCACCTTTGTATATTTTACCACAACTGCAAGGGATGGAGTAAACACAGTTCTTGATCATGTTGAATACATAAGGTTGGTATTCCATTGAGACCCATTGTCAGCAACAAAGGTTCAGCCTGTCACACATTGAGCCACTTCCTTGTGGAGTTCTTCAGCCAACTAACCAGTAAGTCCTCATCATATGTTAAGAACTCAGCCCACTTTGTGGAGAGAATCACTGATGCTCCCATTCATTCTAACCAGATGGTGAGTTTTGATGTAGTAATAGTGTTCACAAAGGTGCCTACTGATGAGACGCTTGCTGTGGTATGGGATAAACTGGCTGCAGATCCCTTGCTGGAAGAACGCACTAGTATCCCGATAGATAATCTAATGGAAATGTTGACTTTCTGTGTGGAGACAACCTACTTTGCGATGGGATCTGATATATACCAACAAGAAGGACTGGCTATGGGTTCACCATTGTCACCAGTATTGGCCAACATATACATGGAATACATTGAAGAAATGGCATTAGGATCTACACTGAAGCTGTCAATGTGGCTTAGATACGTCGATGACACATTCATTCTCTGGCCTCATCAGGAAGATGTTCAGACATTACTTGCTCACGTGAACTCAATCCGACCATCTATACAGTTCACTATGGAGAAAGAGCAAGATAACAAATTACCATTCCTCAATGTATTAGTAACACGCACAGAGCAAGGATTCAGGTCATCTGTGTACTGTAAGCCCACCTTCACCAGACAGTACCTCAATTTCAACTCCCATCATCCATATACAGTAAAGAAAGGAATTGTCCATTGCTTACATCGAGCAAAAACCATTAGTAGCGATACTGATGCATATCAAGAAGAAATGATTAGTCTGAAACACAACCTCCATCATAACAACTACCCAAAGTGCATAACATCAGCTCCAAGAAACCTGGATAGGAGGATAGAGGACACCACCTGAAAACTCACCACAGTATGTCTGCCCTATGTCAGAGGACTAGCCGAAAGAATCCAAAAGATATGTTGTCCATATGATATCAAGACAATATTCACAAGTGGTTCAACTCTCCAGAGGTATCTCTACCGGGTCAAGCTACCAATGGAATTTCATTGTGATCAAGAACTGTGTTTACTCCATCCCTTGCTGTTGTGGTAAAATATATACAAAGGTGAGACAGGTCGCCCACTAAAAATAAGGCTAGAAGAACATCGGGAGGCAGTAGTACGAGGTGAGATGGAAGAGTCGGGTATGGTGGACCATATATGGAAGGAAAAGGGAAATCATCTGCTTTAATGGGATGAAGTTGAAATAATTGATAGAGAAGAAGATTAGAGGTTTCGACACCTTAAGGAATTAGCACATATGTTGGGCTACAGTGACCTGTTGAGTAGACTAAGTATAGAGATGAATGCAATATGGGAACCATTAATTAAAAAGGTTAGATAAAACAAAAAAAATTTGAATATAAGCACAGGTAAAAAAAAAAAAAATCATACATAATAGTAGTAATCCTAGTCAAGTAAGAACATTAAGTTTATAAGTCCCAAAAATTCACTCTAAATTGTCCAGCAGGACACATAGTGTAGCGGTTATAGGTGTTGGCTCCCTAAGCTTCAAAGGAGACAATCATCTGGGGGTTTCAGGTTGCATCCTGAATGCAGGCGAGTAACAATACAGGAATTCTTAACACTTGTACCTGGTTATGGTTAATGGAATCAGAATAGGCAACCTCCGTGGATTCAATTAAGGATGTAGTTCAAAGTTCTGTGTTAGTTTCCGAGTTCGACAAACACCTGAAGTAGGCTGGAGGACGTATTGGTGGAAATAACAAAGATGAAGCCAATTGTCTGAAAACCCTTAATGATAAAAAAAAATGAAGAAAAGTATTATTTCATTGAAATATTAGCAATTTGATCACACAGGCTTCTTCAAAATGATTCATACTTATATTTTAGAAAATAGAAATGAATGATACAAAAAAGAATTGTTCCTTACTTCCTTTTAAAAAAATAATGTAAAAAAGGCTAGTACAATATCTTATGCTTTAATACTGGAGTTAAAGTAGCGTTTGTAATCTTTGTCATTGGTTGTCAGAAGGAAATCAGTTGGCATGGTTTTAAAAAAATCAGGTTAAAAATTGTGACTGCTGCCTACAATGAAGGGAAAAGCTACTAAGACATATCCAAGCAATTTCAACTGCCAGTACCAATAGTTCAAAGTATTTTTAAGAAATTTCTAATCAAGGTAAACCTCAGAGAATGACTGGTATCAAAATATTTAACCAAACACTCCAGTGAACTTTGGCTTCTAAGGAATACTATCAAAGAAGACTCCAAAGCTGCAAGTTAGACATGTAAAAACAATTTGAAGATTAACACCTAGGATATCTTGACCAGTTTGAATGACTGGTATTGAAATATCTCTTCAGACCCTCCAGCAAACTTTATATACATTCATAAATCAGATACAATCTTTAAGAACTGGATTATAATTATAACAATTTAGTAACATGATTACCCTGCCAGGCTTACAGGCTATTGACAATAAGTTTATTCCCTACTGGCTGCTGCTTCAGAGATCTGCCATTGGCAACAGTTGGTATAAATTAACATCAATTCTTGAGGCTTTTATGTTTATATTCACTGGTTTAACATATAACAGTCTGTTTCATGGTAGCTTTTTTCTCTGTTCTTGTCCGCGCTCTCTTCTTAGAATGAGTTGTTTTTTGGGGGTTTTTTTTTTTCAATGTCTTGTGTCCTTCCACTTCTGTTGATTTATTTACTTTTACTTTGCTTTTTTTTTTTTCTTTAACGTTTCTTAGGAATTATATATATATATATATAATGTCCTGATTGAATGAGAGCCAGTGTCAAGATTTTGCCACAGTACTCAGGATTCATTTGTTTGTTGCAACAAGCTACCAGTTTAAAGATGATAATAATAATAATAATAATAATAATAATCACTTTGAATTATTCTGGTTGAACTTCATGTCCATGCTCTGTGTCTTCTTCATATCATTATCTTGTGAGTTAATTTAAATCTTACATCATTGACTTAATGCTTGATTTTTGGACTCGGTTACACTGAGTGAAAAGTTGTAAATGCAACAAAGGGTTACATGATATGGCTACACTTTTTATCTGGAATTCTCACTATATGATAAAAAAAAACAAGTCTGATATGCTAAGGTATTGCTGGGGTGCTCTGGCTCCAGAATAATCATCTGATAAAGGTTTTGTGGCAACAACGGTCATCATGTGGCATTGATTTTATATCTATACTATCTTAAAATAGATCTACATAGGATATATATTATATCCTCAATAATATATATATATATATATATATATATATATATATACATATAAAATTTCTGTGTGCTTATAATCAACAATAAAATTCCATTTCGTGGTGTCTAAATGGACACAACCAGTATTAACAAATTTACTACCTCTAAATATGGAAAAAAAAACTACCAACATTAATCCTTGAACCCTCAATTTCCATAGTGAATGCCCTTTCCGTTATAAATGAACCATCATAAAAACACTTATTTCCAGAGCTAAACTAATCTCTTCCTCTTGAATTATCTGCTTAACTGAACTTAAAAATATGAAACAAATACTTATTGATAATGAGTTTCCCAACTACATTGTCGATACAGAAATTAAATATTTCATTAATAAAACTGAACAACGTAACATAAACAATGCCCTAAACTATAAACAACCAATAAACCTTTACTATGAAAACTAATTTCATAATAATTATAAGATAAATGAAAATATATTAAAAAATTTACCCCTCAAAATTTTCTCCCTACTGATCCTAACAACAAAATACTTATAACAAATTTAAAACTTCCAACCTAAGCATTTACAATAACTCTTACCTCTTTCACTGAACTTCTTGATGCCACAAACATATATTTAAATATTCCTTGGGAGACTCTCTAACAAAAATAATACTTACCTTGATCTGGATAGACGTGTCTTTATCATTCAATCCAACCTGTTTGAATTATACATAGATATATTTGTGTGTGTGTGTGTTTATATATACATTTATTTGCATACATATTTTTTTTGTGTGTATATATATATATATATATATATATATATATATAACCAGTCTGAAATATTTGGCCATACTCAAAAATTTTGATTTGTTATCCTAAACGTGTTAATTTTAATGAAGCAACTTAAAGGCGTTTTTTTTTTAGTACTGAACATTAATAAAATGTTCTCCAAAAGTTGCATCATACCACATCTTGTACTAACATTAGACAATATTGTGCTTAATTACTACTTGCTTGATATTACCTGTTTTAACTATGTAGAGAATAATTTCATCACTTACCATCTTGTATGACAGAAGACTGACTGCTCCAAACATCACTGCACAACTAAACCAATGTCATGAAAAAAGATGTCATTATCCACTCTGAGGAGAAGACTTTGTGAAGTTGGCCTATAGAGCAGAATTTCAGTGAAGAAACCACTGTTGAGGAAGCAAAATAATGTAGAAAGCTCTAGTGGTCTAAGGTGCAGAAACAGTGGACAATAGAGCTGTGGAATAAGGTCTTTTTGACTGACAAATCAAAGTTCAAAATATTAGACTGCAATAAAAGGGTCTATGTGTAGCAAAATCCCCTATATCATACCGACCATAAAGGATGGAGGAGAGTCTATTATGTGAGTGGGAGGCTTTTGCCAATTGCAAAGTCATGGATTTGCACCTGATGAAGAGCAAATTGAATCACACCAGCTATAACAACATACTGCAGCTTCTTGTGATCCCATCTGAAATGCAGCTTGTTGGTCAAGGATTTGTACTCATGCAAGATAATGACCCAAAGCATACTAGTAAACTCTGCCTGAGGTACATTAAAAGAAGAGAGGAACAGCATGTCCTTTAATTGATGTCTTGGCAAGTGCAATCAGTGGTCTTAAATCCCATTGAACTGGTGTGAAATGAACTTAAGTGAAAAGTCAGAGCGAAATAACCTACAACTGCTACTCACCTCTGGCATCTCTTGCTGGAAAGCTGGACAGAACTATTTTCAGTCTACCTACAGTCTTTGGGAGAAAGAATACCTAGAATCCGTGAGCAGTGATAGAGGCCAGAAGGAGTCATTTTGATGAATCAAAAGTTAATTTTTTTTTTTTCATTGGTTTAATTAGTTTTTACTGTGGCTTAGGAAGACTTATATTTAGTATATTAAATAAAACCATTGTGGTTGGTGCTCAACTTGTTTCATTGAAAATAACACTTTTAAGGTGAGAAATAAAAAAGATTTTTGAGGGTGGTCAAATACTTTTGACTATTATTGTATATGGATGTATATATATTTGTATATATGCATGCATGTGTGTGTGTGTGTGTGTGTGTGTGTTTGTTAGCATATATGTATATGTGCTGTTGGGGGTGGTATATGTAAACTTAATCCTTCGCTACTGTTGAGTCACTTTGATCATTTGATCCTAGATATTCCAATTCACTGTGTGATTGCTGTGTGTTTTGAAAAGTTTTTCTTTCTTATTTTTATTTACAATTTGAGTGTTGTGTAGAGATAATGAGGGATGTCTGGTTGAAATGGATCTTGGCCTTTTGGAAAAGTAGCATAAAAATACCTATGGGGCACATATCTATTATGCATAGCAGATCGATGACATTCCTCAGCTATCCTTAAACTAGTGTAGTACCTGTGCACCTTGCCTAAGCAGAGATAATGTTGGTATATCATTTATATGATTATTTCTAGGTCAGACATTCAAAATAGAGCAGGATTTATTTGTTAATTTTCTGTTAGTTTTAGCATGACAGGATAGAAAAACATACAGAAAAAGTAATGTTTGACACAAGAGCAGAGGTTTGAGTGAATCAAATATCTCAAACTGGAAGGCTTCTAAAACCAAATCTACTAACTGCTACTCAGTGATCTTGCTGTTGACTTTTTCTCCAAGGGTATTCTGGGTATCACACTAAACTGCATCCAGAGGGTTGGGGGATCCTCTCTTGCTGCTCTAGTGACTCTGAAGTCACTTCTTTATTGACATTACTTTTTGGTTTACTCTGACCTGGAGTAGTAGTTTGTGTTAGGGTCTAAATTATAAGTCAAATAGATCTGTCTGAAAAATATTCCTATCAAATTTGAATACTTAAAACTATATGACTGTGCCAACAAATCATCATCAAATAGGAATAGTTACTTGAGACCATATGATAGCTTGAAAATAAACTTTGGTGTTAAATAACCCAAGAAGATTGGAAATGTTGCAGCACCAACCAACCACTACTTCATGAATATGTCTGCTTAAAGGAATTCATGGAAAATCACATTGTTTTTGAATTTTCTGATGTGATTAAAGACAGCATTGTGTTATTTCTATATTTTTTCAATTCAAAATTAGTAGATTTAGCATTGTAAAAGGAAATGATTCTGTATGATCCATATAGATAATTGTATCAGTCAGTTTTGTTCATACATTATCACCCATGAATAAGTACGTCCTAACCATTTTTTTTTTTTCTTTTTTCTAAAAAAAAAAACATTTTAATCTTGTAAACAAACAATACCAGAAATTTACAATTTCTCATGAAATTTTAGAGAATCAAAACAGATATTATAAGGTATTATTTATTACCAAATTCTATTGCTTTGGAACTGTAGCAAAAGATAAAATTACATGTATATATATAAGAAATGTACTTATTCCTAGAGTGCTACCTATTGATATTTTTGTTTGCAGAGTTGAAATTCTGTTGAGTTTGATAATAAGTAATATCTAATAGTATCCTGTTTTAATTGTATAATATTAGAAATAATAAAATCTTGATATCTCTGGTTTAGATGGAAAAAATATTGTGAATTTAAAAAAAATTTTTTTTTTGTTTGATGAATTCAAGAAAATTCTGTCATGAGAAACGTTAGGAAGATTAAAAAAAGCCTAAAAAAAACCCATCTTACTCATAAGCACTGATTTTATTAGGTAAAAGTAAAAAGATATCAAGAATTGTACATTTTTAAGTGTAAAACAATATTTATGTAAGGAAGCATCTCATTTGTTATTCGCTTACTATGTCTATAGAAACCATTAGTGTCTTGTAACTTTTTGTTTCTTGTATCTATATTACTTGGGTGGGTCTAAAGTTTTCTGGGATTTTGGTATGACAGTTTGTTGAGTATATATCACATGACCAAAGCCGGATACGTTTTTATTAGAGAAATATGCATCAAAATGCTCTTAGAAAATAAAACGATTCTAATTTGAATTTAATAAGCGTGTTACCTGTATTTGTGCATCCCCCACAAACGGGTATCCAGACTGTCTCCAAAACAATTTTAGCTGTCCTAAAAAAATTTTTTTTTTTTCCTTACTTTATCATCTATAGTTGTTAGTACCATAATAAAAACACTGTTAAAACGTTTAGGAAATAAATGATAGTCTAGAAATTGTCTCCGTGTTTTTCTCTTTAAGAAACAATGAAACATCAATTAAACAGAAGTGTTATTATCTTAAAACAAGAAAAAACAAGACAATTTTTAGCTTGTGTAAAATAAATGGAAATTTTCAAGTCAATGAAGAAAGTCTAAAACAATAATATTCCTAATTGATTATACAAAAAGTTCAGAGTAAGAAATGAAATAAAACCAGATTATTATGGGTTTTTTTTATACTAGTTGATGTCAAAGCTTAACAGTCTGAATGAAAAATTAAAAAAAAAAAAAAAAAGACAATGTGGCCTCACTTCTTTAACCTGTTTGGGCAAATTCAAAAAAAGGTTATCCCAAAATGATGTAAAAATCAACAAAAATTTATCAGTCTTTAATAGTTAGTTATGATTATTTTAACACCTGTAGAATGTCCCTAATGAATATTCTCCTGTCCTCAGGACACCATTAATCACAAGTCTTACCCTACATATAATTTCTCAAGATAGATAACAATTAAGTGTTAATTATAGAATCATCATCGTCATCATAATCAGGTGGGAGAAGAGAAAGATTGAAGAGGTGAATGACTCCCTCTCTCGTTGTCTTGTTGATCCTATTTACCCAACCCCTCCGCTCAGGCAGCATATGACACAAGGTCATTTTTTTAAGCGGAGTTTAGCAGGTTTGAATTCAGAGTTTTCCTTCTCCTAGACTAGTTGCCTCACCAAGGCTGAAGAACCTAGTCTGCCCTACTATTTACCCATAGCTGGAGGGAGAATAATTGGATTCATACCTTTCCCAAGGGTATTAGTGCTATGTGAAATGCAATCAGTCTTGTCCAGGAATTGAACTCGTATCACCGTGTCCATATCCTGTGACGATAACCATTACACCACGGGCACCTCCTCGTTGTCTTGTTGATAGTTGTTGAGAGAAGATCAATTATAGAATAAGCCTTGGTTACATCCTGATTTTAAACTTTATATTATAATTAATTGCAAATAAATAAGAGGAAGTATTCTATATCTTAGATGTAGTCACCCGACATCTAAAGGTGATCTTTAAGCACATATTTATTTATAGTTTTAAGAATAGCATAATTCCTGTAAAAAGGGAAGCAATTATTTATGTATAGTCTGCTTCTTATGCCTGGGAGCAGTGTAGTAACTGTGTCAATTTAGTATCTGTGACCATTTTACAGTTATTTTTTAAAGTATAAAACATGCAAGTGAAAACATCTGAAACAGTATAAAATAAATACAACACAAAGAAAAAAAACACATAGAAATATATAGAATTATTTTATATACAGGGTATTACAAAAACAAATTGTTATTTGAGATGTACAGGGTGTTTCAGAAAAATTGATATCATTTTGTAATTTAATAATTTGACCAATTCTCTTTCAAATGATTTCAAATTTTAACAGCATTTGTAGAAACAATTCAAAATTCTATTTTTAATGTCTAAGCATTTTTCTTTTATAGTGAATGGCATTTTGATACCTGAAAAGAAAATGAAACATTAAAAAAAAAATGTTTTTTTTTTGTTTTTTTTTTAAAGATTTATTTGATTAGATTTTTATCAGTACAGATACTACTCACTGATCCTTTGTAAAAATTTGGGAAGGAAACATTTTGATTCTAGGCATGGTGTGCAGATACTATACTCTTATCTTAGCAGAAGTTAAAAAGAAACAAATAATTAAATGACCTATAAAAGATGTTGATATGCCCAAATCTTCCTCTATTTCACTATATTGTCTGTTAGAAGTGTCAAAAGAAATGTTTTATTTTTTAATCAATAAATGTATATCCATCCATACTTGATCGATACTAGAAAGGTCAGTATGCCAAAATATTATAGGTAAACTTGAATTAGATTTCTTGAACTCTGTATCGAAGAAAATATTTTAGATGTTATGTAATCACTGAAAAGACAACCATTATTTTATTTACCAACCCCTCTGCTCGGGCAGGATATGACACAAAGTCAATTTTTAAGAAAAGACAACCATTATATCATTTAGATATTGAAAAGAAATATTGTCAAAATTAATGCAATTTAAACTAAATTTTCCACTTTGATTTTAGAATTGTTATAATTGGTATTACACTTTTGAATTTTTATTATTACTAGGGTGAGTCAAAGGTTTTGCAATATTTTGATATGTGCTAGATCATCGCATGCATATCACATGACTGAAGCAGTTCAAGCTGTGGTTGGTACCTGCTGTGTTTGATAGTTGGTGAACTGACATGTTGTGCATCACTTCACTCCATGTGTTATTTGAAAGCTGCATAGATTAATGTATAATGTAGTCTAATTTAGGAACTTGTGATTTACAAGTTCAATCTGGGCTATAACACTGCAGAAGCAAGCAAAAACATTTGTTGTGTGAAAGGGGAAGGTGCAGTTAATCACAGTACAGTAACCAAATGGTTCAAGAAATTTTGCTCGGTTTGAAAGGGTCTTGAAAATCAGGCAAGGTCAGGTAGGCCTAAAACAGTGGATTTACATCTGGCAAGTAGCATTCAAAGAGTATCAGGCAAGATCAACAGATCTCAGTCCAATGTGGTTTGTCACCTTCATTAGCTTGGCAAAAGCTAATAAGTTACCAAAATATTGCAAAACTTTCAACTCATCCTAGTATTACTACTGTTATTATTCAGATTTAGTTTTACTAAAAGACTTAAAGATGTGGTTTTTGATTGTGGGAGCATTGTTCATGTAATGTCTTTTGGGAAGGAATAGCCTGGCAGAGCTCATTCTTATCTCTGTTTCAATTCTAAGTTTTACTCCTCCTAGACCAGTTGCCATAGCATAAAGCTTAGTCTATCCTATTTACCCATAGCTGGAGAGAGAGAGAGAGAGAGGATATTTAGATTTTTCCCAGGGATATTAGCACTACATGAAATGCAAACAGCTTTGTTCAGGATTTGAACTTGGATTGCTGAATCCATTTCCCATGACAATAGCTATTACACCATAAGCACCTCCAAGTTTTACCAACTCCCACATAAAAAAGTAATCTACAAAAAAAAAAAAAATCTTTAAATTTCTTGTTAATGAATTTAAATGATAACCATTCTATATAAATAGTAATAAATTTTTTTAAAGTTTGATTAGGTTATGAATAAAATGGTTGATATTTTGTATTTCTTATATTCTGTGAAAATCTTTTACAAAGAAAATAATTTTTGAAAAATTGCAGTTAAAAGAATTAACTCATATCTGATTGAAATCTCAATCAGTTAAACTAAGTATATTTTGGATCTATCTACCTTTTTTATTTGTATTAAAATTATTTATACTTTTAATTGATATAATGAGTTAATATCTGCTAAATTTGAACATATAAAATTTGACTTCCAGTATAAAAATATATTATCTTTTGTCCCTGCTATAGGCACTTTTGACACAAAGTTTGATAATGTCAAAATAGCTTAACTTTTGGGGGCATTCTTTTTTAAGAGTGTTTCAGCTATCAGGTGATGATCCTGAGTCTACTTCTTTTAGATAGACATTGGAGTAAGTGCTAAGCTCTATTTCATCCAAAATGAGTCAAATCAAACCTCATGAATTTATGTAATTAAAGTAATTTCTTTTTAAGCAAATGATTATGACTTGTTCTTTTCATTTAACTTCCAAATTTATTACTCCTCTATAGGACTTTACTAATAGTTTTGGTGGAGTCCCTCTGGCATAGTGACTAACATGCTGAACTGTTTCAACATTGTAGTGATTTTGAACTCAACTTGTGGCCATTATGTTCAGATTAATACCCTTATCCTCATTCCCTTTTCTCTAGCCCAAACTATTGGTTAAATTGTACCACTACTGTGTTTATATGAGGATGGTTTTGGTATTAAATAACCCACAAAGGTTGATATGTCATAAAACAAAGAAACCAAAACAAACATTTTGTTTAAAAATTAGGTTTTCAAAATCAGACCTGTGAAGAAGTATATATAGTATATGATACTGTAAAATGCTTATGTTGTATGTAACTGCAATGCAAAGAAAAAATTGTTTTACCATATATGATGTATAGGAATTATTGATATGCTACTAAAATCCTGTCATATTTATTTATTTTAATTTTTAAAAATCATATTTAGTATGTATTTAGCCAACTCCTCCTATATGAGGTCAGTTTTTAAACAGAGTACAGCTGATTTTGAATTCAGGGCTTTCCTTCTCCTAAACTGATTGCCTTACCATGGTGAAAGAACTTGATCTGCCCTACTATTTTACTCTTAACTAGAGGGAGAATAGATGAATTTATGCCTTTCCTAAGAGCATTAGTGTGAAGTGAAACACAAACCACATCATTCAGGATTTGAAGGTGATCACGGATTCCATTTTCTACAATGCTAAATGTTACAATAAGTGTTTTATTATATTTAATAATCTTGGCTTATTAACCTGTCTCAATGTAAGTTAAGAAAAATAAGGTTGGAAGATTGTGCTAGGCAATTGTCTAAGTTGGAAGAAAATGTTTATTTTGGAAATTCAAAATGTTGGTTATTACCTGGGTTCGAATATTGACTAACAGTGTTGTTGATTGTAATTGTCCAACTCTCTCAGCTTCCAAGGCTGACTGATAAATAGAAGTATTATATGTGTATCTATGAGACCAAGTACATTTATCTCTTGTAAAATATGTGTACATTTTGGTAGAATTTATTGGTAAGCCATAGCGTGACTATTAAATTTATAATTCGCTCAACTTGAACCTATTCTTCATATCTTACTTTCGCTTTTGTATTTCTCCTTGGTTCTGCTTCATTTCACCTCCCACCCCCTATATATATATATATATCTTTCGGCTAGCCTTTATCTTTTGCCTATCTGCAAGTGTAGCCTCTAACTGACTGGACCAAGGCTATTCTATTTACAGTCTCTAACTCCAAGAACAAGGTTATTCAACCTAAACCTTTAAGCAGCTAAAGATGAAGAAAAACAAAATAACCCTTTTTTTTTTTTTTTTTTTTTTTTTTTTTGCCCCTTCTGACCCCCCCCCGTGTGCTCCCCCCGTTTCTCCTCCTCCTCCTCCAAGGCCAAACTTGATGCCACTGAATAAGTTGGGGCTCATCTTTACCACTCCCTTTCTCTGCCTCAGCCATGATGAAAGCTTACTCAGCAGATGCACTTGCAACAATGTTCGTTTCTCTGCAACAACTCCTCACTCACATCCGCTGCCTCCCTGCTGCTGCAGCTACTGCTGCTGTTCATCATGTTCCTACCCCTCTCCCATGCTCTCATTTTTACAGATGTACACTCACGAGGTTACCTAATACGTCTTCACTATCATTACCAACTGATTCTGTCTGCCTCTCTCTCTCTCTCTCTCTCTCTCTCTCTCTCTCTCATCTATGTTTATGAAAATATCTGCCCTGTGAATTGCTTTTCCTCTAATTCTTTTTTTTTAAGGGGGTGGGGCCCTAACATACAAGGAGTTGTAGCTATTGCATTATTTTACTTAGTGCTGCTATATATATATATATATATATATATATATATATATATATATATATATATATATATTAAACCAATCCATACAATTTTTGTCTCTGTATTTAAGATTTAGAAAACAAATCAAAACATTTTTTTTTTTTTTTTTTTTTTTTTTTTCGAACAATATTTAATTTTAAAAAGTGGCAACTTGCATACCTATCACTAAAATTCTCACATCTGTATACAAAAATGGCACATTTTAACCAGATTTTTATTAGAGCAATACACTTAAAATGCTCTAAGTTAGAAAATAAAGCAATTTCCAGTCCAATTTGGAACTTAATTATTTTTATAGGATCTATATCCATGTTGAATGTCATGTTTTGATCATCCAAATTCTTGACATAATAGTGATGATCTGTGAAATTTTAATTATAATCCTTCACTCCTTCTTAAAGAAAAGCATCAGTTATTATCTTGGACCTCTATTACCATGGAAACCCAGTTGGTTCACAGGTCGTCTAGTAAAAAAAAAAAAAATTTTAAATCAACATAGCTTAGATTCAATGTTTTAGCAATCTTGAAAAAAAAAGTCAAATTAATAGCAAAACTCTGAAATTTAAATTGTATTTATTTATTTTTATTACTTTTTTTTTCTTTCTTCTTCCCACATTTTTTATCATTATGACATTAAATTTGTATTTTTTCTCTCTCTCTCTCTCTCTCTCTCTTTATTTTTTTCAATGACTTCACTTAACAATCTCTCCTTAAGTAGACCTTTGGTTTATGAGGATATAAAGTTAATGTCTCTTTGTGGATAGAGTATCAAACTGAAGACCATAAAGTTTTTGACTCATTTCCTACTACAAAGCAGAAGGTATGATCAGCTACCACCTTAATGACCATTTGTCATTTTCAGCTGTCAGCCTTGTAGATTGTATTTTTGTTTTTTTACCTTCTCTTATATTTCAACTAAAACTTTATTTTTATTATGTAAACTAATTTTTTCCAAATTCCACCTGTGCTCTACTCACTTTAGTGCATGGATGTGATTGTTTATATAGAAACTGCAAAGTACATGCCTGCAAGAGCTTAGATCTTAAGGACAACTTTAATCCTTGTGCTGACTAGGTCAAATTAATTAATCTTAGTGACAAATCTTAGTAAAAGCTTTTTGGTTTTTCTTTGTATATGTTCAACTGTTGTTTTTTTTTTGTTTTTTGTTGTTTTTTTAATTAAAATTGGGAGTGTCCCTGTTCATTTAGTGAGTATTTGTACTTAAAGAGTACTTATCAAAAGACATTTAGTGTACTAGTTTTGAAAACCATTGATAGTTTTTTTTTTTTTGTCCCCCCCCCCCCAAGTGTTCTCAACTCTAAGTTGAGCAAATGTTGTTTGTTGCTTGCACTACCTTCTGTTACTGAATTGTTATCCATCTATGTACAAGCCCAGTTGGCGTGGGGGGAGGGGGTAGAATAAACCAGTATCATCTCTGCAGAGGGGTAAGACCCCACCCACCCCAACGAGTGTCCTGGATATAGCATTAAACAATCTGATGGTGAGGTTTCAGTAATACTGGATCTTTAGAGAATGCGGAGTATCCCTTCATTGTCATCACTCTCAGGTCTACTCTGGCTCAAAGTGGTAGCACTTGATAGGGTCCTATTTATGGGTCAAGTAGAACTGTTTAAACTGAGTGCAAACAAATAACTTATGCTCAATTGAGTTGTTTGAAATAGAACTGTTTGTTCATTTAACTGTGTGTAAACAAATGATTGCTGTTTGATTTAATTGTTAGTGATACATAACAATACTTGGAACCATTTAACTTTGACTCATGCTAAACTGAATTGTTAGAAATAGAATTGTTTGATCATTTAACTGTCTGTATCTACAAAATGCTTTTAAAAATCATATATTTAATATATATGTAAAAACAGGATTTGGCATAAATAACCAACAATGGTTGATATGCCATAAAACCAAAGCAAACCAAGGATTATTATTAGTTACTTGAAACCATATAACTGTGTGTAAACAAATGACTATTATTAAATAGAAGTAATTTCTTGAAACTATATAAATATTAGTATTAGATAGGAATACTTTATATGCTATGGCTGTGTGCAAAAAAACCCTGTGAAACAACAACACAAAAAATGTAAGTATACAATGAATGCAATTCCCTAATCTCTTGGCAAAAAATAACACTAGTTGAATTGTCATGCTGTTAAAATCAATCAATGCTGACCTATTTTTTAACAACAAAAAGCATTCATAGTTATGTACAAAAAATGCCACTAACTACTGAATTGGTTTTTCATTAAGTGCTTCACAAATGTGGCCTTGTACCAGGTTTTCTTAGTCTTTAGTAAATATTATCATAAATAAACAATTGTTTTATTTGTATTAATCAAATGATATCAAATACAATGGTTGATGAAGCAGTGAATCAAGAGCAACTAGATTGAAAGTGATCCTTTTTAACTTCCATACATGAAGCTCTATATCCCAATAAATAAATAATTGAGTTTTTTGGCTTTATTTCCAACATTTTTTTTTTTTTTAATTTAGAAGGAAATTTTAGTCAATGAAAATTTTGTGGATCAAATGAGATTGTTCAAAAAGTACTAAAATTGTTGAATTAATGATATATATATATTCATTTATCTATTTTTATTTTTTTGTAAGGTTTCAGTTCCAGAGCAAACTTAGTGATAATGTCTGGTTAGTCAGGGGAAATAGAATTGTATGTAATATTTTATGGTCCTAGACATTCCAAGAAAGTCACCTATATGATTATTACATGTATGTGCAAGGAGGCACTCGCTATATAACAGTTATTGTCATATGAAATGGTTATGGTGATCTAAAGATGTTTGTATTTCACATTGTGCTAATACCCTTAGGAAAGGTATGCATCCAACTATAGGGTTAGGGTAAATAGTAGGGTAAACTGGACTTTTTAACCTTGATATGGCAACTGGTCTAGGAAAAGGAAAATTCTGAATTTATAAATGTTAAAAATTGACCTTGTGCTCCATCCTGTTCCTGGTAAAGGGGTTGAATAAATACATATACATGTGTTTATATAAGTAAATTCTGCTAAATCTTTATCACTCTTTTATCCCTGTTAACTGTATTCATTTATTATTGCTTATGGGAAATCTCTGCCATTTTAGAAAGAACTTTTTTATTTATTTATTTTTATTTTTTTAATCTAAATTTCTGAGATAAGGATTTCATTATTATTATTATTATTATTATTATTATTTACATTATTTACATTATTTAAACCTATTTCTCCTTGTTTATTTGTTTGTTTTGTTTTTGTTTTTTGTTTTTTTGTAAGTAGCCTTCAAAGAATTTAAAGCTGAACCTTTTATTCAACCTGAGAGTGGGGGGGGGGTGATTTTCTTTACCCTATAGCATGGATAGCAGTATATCTCTCATATCAATTAATTTGCTGCCTTGATTATTTTGTCATTATAATTCACTTTTCTTTCCATTTTTGACTAGAAGACCCCTGAAGAAAACTGAAGGATACATTGGCTGAAATGTAAAAATATAAATAATTTACCTACACTTTAAACATAAGCAGAATTAAATAGAAAGTCAATTTCTTAAGTGGAGAAAAATAAGCTTTGTTATAATTTGGCACAGGGTTGCATGTATGAAACATCCAGTGAGGAGTTTAAATGTAAATATAACAATGAAGATGATTAATTTTAACAGCATCTCAACCTGTCTCAAGTTATGCCTAAAGGTTAGGGAATCGTATTCACTGTTCAAATTTCCATTTGTTGAGTTGTTGCTTCTTGAGGGTTTTTTTTTTCACTAGGCCTATTAAATATAATAATTTTTTTTAAACAAATCTTTTTTACCCATAGATAGGATCCTAACAGTTATTGCCACTCTTGGTCAGATTGGACCTGGTAGTAATTACAATGAAGGGATTCTTCACTTTCCTTCAGAGCCCCAGAAGTGGAGCCTCACCATTAGATGTAACTTAGTATCATACCTAGGACTTAACCAAGATGAAGACAATAATTTCAAATGTGTAAATAAGATTTTTTTTTCTTCTAAATAATGAATACCATGAAAATAAATTCATTCAATGCTTTAATTTTAGCAAAAGCAAATATTTAAAAAATATTATTTTTATTTTTATTTTTAATTTTTTTAATTTTTTAATTTTTTTTTTATTGCTTTTTCTTTCTTTTTCTTTGTTTTTCTTTCTTGACCTGCTTTTCACATGTGTTATTGATCTCTTCCTGCATTACAGTCTGACAATTTTCTTGTGTAGAATTTCCAGTCTTCAGCTTGCTGATATATCCTCAATCACCCCCATTAAGCTACAGCTATATCATAAATAAAATTTATTGCTAACTGAAACCTATCAATCAGCCCTGTGATTGGCTATATGTGCCATGATCTCATTTACAAGATTTCTTCTTAATAATAGAAGTTCCAGCCAAATAATGTAATAAATACACTCATTCCTACTAAAAGTGAAAATCTACACCATGTCTGGTAAATAATAATTGTTTACTAAGGATTATTATTATTTACTTGAAATCATACAACTGTGTGCAAATTATTTGTATTTGATTGAAATACTTGATATTATACAACTGAGAAAAAAACTACAAAAAAAATGAAAATATAGATGTTCAGTGTACACAATCCTCTAATCTTTAGACATAGAATAACCCTAAACAAGTTGATAGGCAATTAAAACCTATCATTCAATCATATAACTTAAATTGTCTGAAGAAAATCATTTTGGTTATCCTTTACTTAAACTTAAAATATCTGATGATTAAAAAAAAAAATAAATAAAAATTTTTATTTTTATTTTAAATAATTGAAGAACCAGTCAAGTGAAACAAAAATTGTCATTTACCTAGCTCAGCTTAGTTTGACACAAGACCAGAAGTATGAGGCACTTGGTGAGAAGTGAATTCACTACCAGCAATCTACTAACCTAGTTCCCCAACCATTACCGCACTTACTTTAAGAGGTGCATAATAGTTATTGTCATAGGAAATGGAATTTGTGATCAAAGCTCAAATCCTGAATAAAGCTGTTTGTATTTCACTTGATACTAATGCTCCTGGAAAATCCTGCTATTCTCCTTCAGCTTTTATTGATTAGGCAACCAGCCTAGGAAAAAGAAAACACTGAATTCCAACCAGAAATTGTACTTGTGTCACATCCTACCTGAGAAAGAAGGGTTGGGTAAATATATATACCTCTCGAGATGCATCTGCCAATTGAAGCAGCCAATATTTATTCTACTTAAACTGTTTATTTATTAATGCATTATATCCTTGTATCCTTTTAAATTAGTTGGTCCCTTTTTATAAATAAGAATCTAAAATAGCAGAAAAAAAATGACACTCTTATAATTGGTTACTATGGAAACAAACTCTTTATTCTAATAAATCACTACAACTACTTGATTGGAGGTGTTCTTGGTGGAACAGTTATTGTCATTGGACATGGTGATCTTAGTTCAAATCCTGGACAAGGCTGTTTGCATTTCACATAGCAGTAATGCCCTTAGGAAAAGTATACAATTAACTATTCTTTCTCCAGTTATGGGTAAATAGTAAGGCAGATTGGGCTCTTTAACTTTGGTATGACAACTAGTCTAGAAGGAAAATCAAACCAGTTTTACTGTTTAAAGATTGACCTTGTGTCACATCCTGCTCATGATGGAGGGGTTAGGTAAATACATACAACTCCTTAATTGTCTGAAGAAAATCTTTCAAGATTTCACTTAGTTATTGCTTACTTAATAAACTCTCCCCTGATGTCAGATAATTTCCTTTCTTTCTTTCTATCTCTCTGTAATCAGATTCTTTGATCAAGAAAGTCTTTTTTAAAGCCAGAATAGAAATGAGAAGCAAGATAACCTATTGATTTTGTTGCTTTCTCTCAGAGACTATCTTGCTGATGTGTCATTTGCACTGCTTACAGCTCTTACGTAATTTGGTCTGTCCATCTCCTTCTTTTTACCTTCACTACTGGGCATTTAGTTTTGTTGTGTGTGTGTGTGTGTGTGTGTGTGCTACTACTGACCCTGCCCTTCTATTGATAAAATCCCCCACCCACCACCTTTGAAAGCCATTCATACAGAAACCATGCACACTGGTATGAATGCAGACCACCCCACCAGGTTATTTTATTGTATGAGATATTTGTGCAGAGACTCTACCCCAATCTCCACTCCAGCCAATATTACCACCAGATGTGTGTGTGTGTGTGTCTTGTATATATCACATGCTCCAGTGTCACTGCATATCCCAGCACCACATTTGTCACACTGATCGACATTCTCTTGCCAATTAACCTCCTTTGTGTGTGTGTGTGTGTGTGCATGTGTATATGTGTTCGTGTGTGTGTGTGTGTGTGTATATGTCTGTGTGCATATTTGTGCACCTGCATGTCTAGTGACCAAATGCAAATTCACCGCGTCAATTTGCTCTTTTTTTCCTTTTTCTTTTCTATTGCAACTACCCCCACCATCTACCGACCATGATGGGTGGGGGTGAAAATGGCATCAAGTGTTGATCTTCTGCTGTACAGCTTCACAAGAGACAAATTCTGCTGCTGCTGCTGCATCTTTGCATCTCTACAAAATGCCTTTCTATACAAATCTTATCAACACAACGATGAATGTGAGGGAGGGGGACAGGCTATGGCTCAGCTCATAAAAACTCTTTCTTTTAACCAGAGCGTTAACATAGCTGAAATCCTAGACTTAATAGTTAGCGTCTTTTATTCATAATATTCCTTCAGAGATTTTGTCCAAACTTTTTTTTTTTTAAATGGTGAAATTAGTTTTATAACAGAAAAAAAAAAAATGGTACTTAAAAATATTCAAACTTCAGTCTTGTCAGAGATAAAATGGGTAAACCTAACCATAAAGAGTTAAGATTTTACTTGCACTATTTCCTTTTTTCTTTTATGTTACTAAAATTTTCATTATTTGTGTGTGTATGTATATATATATATATATAATATATATATATATATATATATATATATATATCTGAGTAAAATTGCTTTTTAAAACTTAAACTAATAAATGCCTAAGAACACAGTTGTTACAAGCCCTTCAGTATAACTAACAGCTTACAATATGAATCGATCTTCAAATGCTTGTGTGGATACAAATTATTTTTCATTAATTTGTAAGCACTGACTGTGATACTCCCCTCCACCCTTAAGGAGGCAGTAATAGTCACAGTCAGACACTTACAAAAATGTAAATATTCCCACATTTTTTTTCATTATTTTTATTAACCCTCCTTCCTTTCTTTTTTTTTTTTTTTTTTTTTTCCTTTTAATATATAAACTAAAACCCAACTACAGTAGCACATAGATTTTTATTAAAGTTGAACACTTAAAAATCCTTTCAACAATTTCTAGTCGAATTTGCAAATGGATGATAATTTTGTGGGGTTAACTTTAATGCTGAATTTAAAAAAAAAATTTTTTATCATCAACCTCTCAATCTAATTGAGATAACTATGAAATACTTTTAGAATTCTTCACTCTTTACTAAAGCTGGATTCATGGGTCATTTATTTCTTCTGAAATTTTAAATTTTTTTTATATTGCACAGATAAAGTTGGATTGAAGTCTGAGAATTATACATATTTCTTCTTGTATGACACTTGGACATTTTGGAGGAAAACATTGTTGTTTCTTTTATTAGTGAATATACATTTATTCCACCCCCTCTGCCCTAGGCAGGATTTGACACATAGTTGATCTTTAAACAGTTCAGTGAGTTTGATTTCAGTTTTCTTTCTCCTAGACTAGTTGCCTAAGACTAAAGAACCTAGTCAGCCCTACTATTTATGAGGGGAGAACAGGTGGATTTCTGCCTTTCTCAAGGGCATTAGCACAACCTGAAATGCAGACGGCTTTATCCAGGATTTTAACTTGGGTCACAGTTTCAATTTATATGATGATGATGATGATGATAACCAGTACAGTAAGTGTACTTTATTAGTGAATATATAATCTATCTTATTTCAAAAGTGGCAGAAAACATGTGTGCCATTTTTTTTGTGCATAGGGTTATAAGAAGAAAAAACTGAACACAATTGCAAAATAGTTCAAGGTCTATCTTTAGGTAAAGTACGATAACTGTCAATCTGTCCTGGAATATTTGGAGGGATTTGTTCTTTTTTAATCCTTTTTAAAACTAAATCACCTTATTTAGAATAGACAGAATATATTTATCCGACCTTTCTACCAAAAGCAGGATGCGGCACAAGGTCAGTTTTTAAGTGGAGTTTAATTGGTCTAATTCAAAGTTTTCTTTCTCTTTGACTGTTAGCCATACCAAAGTTAAAGAGCACAGTCTGCCCTACTATTTTATTCATAGCTGGAAGGAGAATAGTTGGATTCATTCTTCTTGTCGAGGATTTGAACTCAGTTTCTGTGTCCATTTCTGTGAGAACCAGTTCTTTATCCAGTTTATTAAGTAAAAATTGTCCATTCCTTTAAGTTTACATCTGTTGCTGGAAAATTTATTCTTAAACATAAACATTAATTTCACTTGATCACTGAATTTCTTTTATACCGAACTTATACATTTAAAAAATTTTTTAACCAATCTCTTTTTCTCTTTACTTTCATTCTCTGTAACACCATCCACTGAGTATACAATCAAAACAAACAATGAAAGGACAGTATATTCTAGTAAAATCTCAAATAGCTAAGATTGGTGTATCTACTTGATACTATTATTGTGAAATATAGGTTTGTGTGGCTTATATTTTTGAGATCTATGTTACTTGGAAGTAATCCTAAAACACGTAGAATGGAAGAAGGTATAAACAGTAAATGCATCAATTGTGGTGTATCGGTTATCTCCACTGAAAATGGACACAGTGACCCAAGTTCAAATCCTGGACGAGGCTGTTTGCCTTTCACATAGTGCTAATACCCTTGGGAAAGATATGAATCCAACTATTCTCTTTCCACTTAGATAGTTGGGTCGATAGAGCTTTTTAATTTTAGTACTGCAAACGGTCTAGGAGAAGGAAAACTCTAAATTCAAAACCTGAAAAGGAATGGGCTCTGCTAGCCTATTTCTACTCAAGACATGCTATTCTGAATTCAGACCTATTAAACTCCACTTAAAAAAAAAAAATTGATCTTACATACTGCTCATGCATAGGGATTGGGTAAATAAATATATGACCATATCTTGTTAATTCAACTTTTTACTTTCCATTTGAAAATTTCTTTTTGTGTACATTGCAATAAATGTTTATCAAGCATAAGTTTACACTTACAACTGCTAAATGTTCTGATTTGTTTCATTACATAGCCAAGTTTGTTGGAATCAAACATTAAAAAAAATCTCCAATGACTTTTTCTTTGTTATAGAATATTTTATTAATAAAAGCCCCCAAAACCTCATTTCATTCCTTAACTTTCCTTTATAATGTTGTGTATATATAAATGGTTTACACCAATTTCTAGTCTGGACAGTGTGCTTGTTATTATGAAATCTAGCATAAGCACCTAATTTAGTTTTAAACAAATGGCTGACACAAGGGACATATATTCTTCACTGATAAGCGAGAGAGTATGCCTGACAACCAAAGAGGAGGAGAAGAGATCTAAATTTGTGATAAATTGCTACTGCAGTGTATCTATCTATCTATCTATCTATCTATCTATGCCACTTTATATCTAGCTAACTATTTTGTGTGTGAGTGAGTGAGGAAGGAAGGATAGCATAGCCGGTAGTCAGTGGTGCTTAATAACTGTCAGTTTCTCAGCTATGTGATCATTGGATCAAGTTGACTTTATGTCTGTGCTATCCTAACTTAGATATATATGCTCTATCATTGATATTTAGCATATTTATTTAAAAATATAGTTTATATATATATATATATATATATATATATATATATATATATATATATATATATATATATATATATATGGCAATTAACTAGTGTTCTTTTTTATTTAGTCCATCATACAGCTGTTTCATTCTGTTGTAACCATTTTTTGATTTGCTAGCAGTGTACATATTTATGGATGATACTATATGTAACTATAGCAATAAAAATTTGAAATTCTAATGAGATTTTTCTTAGGGCAATCAGATTTAAAATGCTCTTAGAAAATACACCAATTCAATTCTCAGTTTAATAGACATTCACACTAAACTCTAATCATTAAAATATCTCAAGAAAATTAACTTCTAAATGCTCATTATAGAAGAATTTGGTTTAATTATTGAAAATTATGATATAAATGGTTGCCTGGTTTTATGGCATGTCAAACCTTATTGGGTTATTTTATTCTCAATTTGACAATTATAATCTTTGATTATAAACTGAATAAAAATGTATTAACACATAAACAGGTCTATTTGATTCTAGATGACACCTTAACAAGTACTACCCCCAGAGTCGACCTGGCAATAATGATGATTGGGTAATTTAACATTCCCCTAAGCATCAGATCTGGAGCCCCATTATCAGACAGTTTAGTATCATATCCAGAACACTTTTTTTTTTTTTTTTCCATAGGGTGGTCTTACCCATGCAGAAGATACAGAGAGCTTATCCAAGGTTCAAATGATAGAATATCTATTAATAGGGTATGACTCCATAATAAGCTTAATTGTCATTGTAGGTGGTCTTTAAGGTAGGTTTTTATTTGGAATTTGATATCACCTGTATCCATTGTGCAAATTCTTTTTATTTTGCTTCCAAAGGAAATTAATCCAAAAAAGAATGTGTTCCTGCCTGGTAAAGTTTTGCTATAGAATTTTTTAAAAAGTGGGGGAGGGGTGCTTTACTGATGTCAGCAAGTAAGAAATCTTTGAGTACTTAATAATATAGAGAGGAGGTAGAAGGTTTCTATGTCACATCTTTAATTATTGAAATGATAATAAAACAGTCAACCATGAGTTAAATAGTTGGCATGGAATGAAAAATAATATTTAGCTGCACAAGGCAGAAATCTTCATGGCTTAAAGATATTAATTTTGTGTGTGTTGTATATATTTATATATATATATATATATATATATATATATATATATATATATATATATATATATATATATATATATATATATACACGTGTGCATGTGCGTGCATGTATTGTTATATATGTATAAACAAATCATATATAGAAGTGTGTATGCATGTATGAAAAAAAAATATCAAAGGGATAAGATAAATAGGAATAATTTATCTTATTTACTTTTTTATTTATTTATTTTTTTTTTTTGTTTCAACTAGTTTTGGCCTTAGGTCATCATCAGAAAAGTTTTAGTGGGGGGGGGGTTAGTTTCTAAAGAATTGAAATGCTATTGAAGAAGTGGTAAAAATGCAGTGGTGACTATATATCTATTTGTTGAGTGAAAATTATTTTCTGTGATAACAAAGTGTCTTCAACTAACCATCATATATCTGTAGTAAGGACACCTGGCAAATGAGCTCTTCATTTGGAAGGTATATATCTTTCCCAAGAGGAATGTGTTATTTTATCTTACATGTTAGGAAGTCACGTTTATATTTACAGTTTTTGTGTAGTCATTTCTTAAGAGGGCTTTTTATTTTTATTTTCAATCAACTTGAAATAATTTTTAAACAGGTTCTACCACTCTAGGTCAGAGTGGACTTTGAAGTAATGGCAATGAAGGATTACTCTATACTACCCTGATCTCCAGAAATGTAACGCCACCATCAAATGTAGTTTAGTGTCATACTCAGAACACTCCTTTTGGAGAGGGGTAGGAGTATTCTAAGCCCAACTGACAGGACTGAAAAGATGATGAAAACTTGAATCATTTAACAAGTTTTAATACATCTTTTATTGTCTGACACACCTTATCATATAAGTCATGATTTACTCATTAACCAAAGAGAATTTGACAGCATTCTCAGTTGTTTGCTTTGATTAGTCTCTTCAGTTCAGTTTTTGTTGTTGACCTTTTTTTTTTTTTTTTTTTAAATTTCCAGTTCTTACTCTGAACTAGTTAATTGTAAATAAATTAGAAGCATTTTATAAAAGGATCTTTTTTAATTATGAAATTTTCAATTAGATAATTTTATTTATTTTATAAGGAAAACATTGCATTTAATATGTTCTTTCTATAATTATATGAATGAGTAAAATCAATGACTTAGCAAAAGACACACTAGTTAAGAGTCTTTCTTTAATGCTTAACCAATTTACTACAGCAGCAGCAGCATAGTTGTTTTTCTGAAAGTATATTTAATCCATTCATGTCCAACTGTTAATCCAACCTAGCCATCAACAGATGTATTAGATATCAAACAAATGCACAAAATATTTAAATATGGTCACTCACAACTGGAGGAAAAAAAATTTTTTTTTTTTTTTTTTCACTTGGAACAATGAATTTCAAAATAAAGGAAACTGTCCTGATAATTTTTTTAAAAGATTTCTGTATCCATTCAAAGTACTGAAATGATCTTGGAAATTAATGTATATGCTAATGAAATTTACAAACAGGAATTCATCTTTATTTTAATGTCATATCAAGCTTCATGAGTTATTTAACGCCAAAGCCAATCTTATAAAAGAACAGGAGTGATACTATTTATCCCATAGCTGGACGGATATGGTGATTCTTTCCGAGGGTATTAATCTGAAAGTGAACCGGATACCATGACTGGAGTTTAAACTGGCTTACTTCAAGGCTATATATATATATATATATATATATATATATATATATATATATATATATATATATATATATATAATCCGAAGAGGAAATCTAAGGGTAGGAGTGTCCAATTGGAGTGCTCAATGTCAACGATTATCAATGTATAATTAATTATACAACATATACCTATATAGTGTGTGTGAATAAACCAGGCCATTGGCCTAATGAGTATAATGTTTGTCAATAGTCCGGGAGACCGGGGTTCAATCCCAGGTCGAGTCATACCAAAGACTCAAAAAGTGGTACTTAACACTCAGCATTATAAGGTAAGGTTCAAGAGTAAAGTGGATTAATCCAGGGAATGGAGTAGTGCCCTCCCCTATACACTAATGTATTGAGCTCCATCTGATGAAGGTCATTAGACCTGAAATAAATTTATAATGGAACCACAGAATTGAATTTGTTTTGTCAAATATATATATATATATATATATATATATATATATATATATATATATATATATATAAGCTCGCATTTTAATCATAAAACTGGAATAACTGAACTTTCGTTTCTGCAGTTAATGGGTAAACATATCACACTGTATTTCCAATTCAAATGAATGGCTTCCATAAGTGGATATTTAAACTTTTTTTTTTCCCCTCCTATGTAACTTCCAAATCCTTTTAAATATTTCCCTTTAATTTTATTAAAATGCAATTTGCAAATATTTGGACTAAGTTTTCAAATAAATACCTACTGGCATCTTTTATGTTTGATAACAACTGCACTACTGCTGAGAAAGGGGTGCATGTACAAGGTTTATCAAAGACTTATTCTTTACTGCTTTTCAATGTGACTGCCTGAGAAGTTGCAATAAATTTAAATGAGGCTTATTTATTCATTTATTTATTTGTGCGTGTGTGAGAGAGAGAGAGAGAGAGACCTTTTTACTCTTGATGAGCCACTATTAATTTTTCTTTTTACTCATATTTCTTACCTCTTATTTATGGATGACTCCTATAATGTCATTTTTTGTGTAGATTGGAAATAATGAAAAAGCATCTGGGACCTGCAACTTATTTAATGGTCAGAATAATGATTTGAGAGTTTTGATAAAAATTAGGAGGAATAAGATTAAAGGAAAAAGTGTTAGAAATTGATAAATGATAAGGTTTCATCTAAGAAATTAAAAGACTATAAATAATGATTGATTTTTAAGGCAAATTTGCTTGTATATAATACACCCAGTTTTATGATGGTGTACAAGGTGGGGATAGGCCTTTGC
Source organism: Sepioteuthis lessoniana (assembly GCA_963585895.1). Lineage (NCBI taxonomy): Eukaryota > Metazoa > Mollusca > Cephalopoda > Myopsida > Loliginidae > Sepioteuthis > Sepioteuthis lessoniana. The sequence continues at coordinate 38,214 of CAUZXS010005859.1, forward strand.
TTCAGTAGAAGGAAAAGTGTTTTTTTGTTTTTTTTTTTTTAATAATCTGAAGGTTTTGATAATCATATTAAATCACTAGAATTTGGGGCACCTCTGGTGGTGTAACGGTTAGCAAGCTAGACTAGCAAACCTACACAAGTGAGTTCGAGTCTCATTGGGCGCCCCATTAATCGGCCTTGTGCCACATCGAAGCAAAGAGCTTCGTAAATTACTTAAATCACTAGAATTTGTTGCATATGAATATAAAAATGGAGATCTTGCATTTTATAATGTTATTTGCTCATTTTGAAAGTGACCACTTTATATAAAACAAATACATTGCATAAACATAAGAAATTAAAATTACTTTCAGATTCTTGTTACATTGTACAATAGTTTGTAAGCATATATTGTTAAATAAAATCAATTTTTAAAAGCTTTGCCTTGGTTTTATCACTAAACAGCATGGATTATGTAAAAATAGAATATTACACAAATACAGTAAACTTCTCATCTTAGATATTTGAGGGTAAAAAGATTAAAGATTTTTTTTATAGGGTGTGTGTTTATTAAATAAATATATATATATATATATATATATAAGTAATGTGTGTGTGTGTGTGTGTGCTTGCTAATGAAGCTTGCTAATTTTTATACCATGTGATATATGTACATGTGCACATACACACAAAGGAAAAAAATAATTAGAAAAATATTTTAAAGTTCTATCCTTGCATATTTAGCAAATCAGAATTATTTAATATCATAAATATTTGTATGTTTATATTTCTGATCATGCTCTTCATTATTGATTATGGAGACACAAAAGTAGTAAAAATAAAAATAATAATTTTACTCCTTCTCAGTAATGTTATTAACATTTAGATTAAGAGAGAAAAATATGGAGAAATGCTCCAATTCTCCATTGTGTATAATTGCTTTGACAAATGAATTTCTCTAGAGTGGTCATGCAAGGTCAAATAATCTTTTAAAATATTGACTATGCTATATTTTATGTGTAAAATAAAAATGATCTTAGAAAGGAAATTGTGTTTTGCAAGTCTTTCTTTTAACTTGATAGTTTTTTCTTTTCTTGGTCACCAAAATCAAAACAACTTCATGAACCACAAGTATACTTACAAATGGACTTTGCAATAAACTCTGAATATCCATTGCTATAGAGTCATTGCAAGTAGACTTTGATGATTTGTTTTTATTTGTTACATTTCATTTATATATTATGTGTGTGTAATATCAACTATTACAAAAAATGTAAAGCAAGGTAATGACTTACAAGTTGGAGATTCATGTTTTTAAGCTTGCAATGTGGATTACTAGCTCGCCTGACAATCGAACTCATGGAACTTGGAGTCATAAGTTATTACTCTGCTTTTAGATTTTTTATAATTTTTATATATATATATATATATATATATATATATAGCTTTGCATTTTCATGTATTGAGCGCTGTAAAAATCTTGCAGTTTGGAGGCATTTTTAGCATTGAACTAATATATATATATATATATATATATATATATCAACCATTAACATTTAGGGTGAATTCAGTATAAGCATGGCTTCTGAAGCAGCAGTAATCTCTCTTGATTCTCTCTTATACAGATATCTATAATATAGGCAGGTGCTCTCATGAATTATGTCTCTATCTACTACAAAAGATGATTCACTTGTTGATTTTTTTTTTCCCATTATACAATTTTTCTCTCTCCACTTGTCTGTGGCTCTGTACTTGTTTTGTTAGGGATTTTACTAGCAACCAAATATATCCAAAGCTGGTATAAAAAGGTTAAGGAATTTCTGGTGCTTTCTCTCTAAATAGTAACTTGTAGAATCTAATTTAAGTAAACCATCAACAGAAGAGGTGGTGTGTGTGTGTGCGCGCACGCTCATGCATCTCTTCCACTAATAGTTAGCTTACATTTCATTTTGGAATATATATATATATATATATATATATATATATATATATATATATATATATAAACCTTTTTAAAAATCACAATTTTGTCAATCATCTTCAAAGACTGGATTATGTATGTCTATTAGATTGCTTAATACCCTTGGGAAAGGTATGAATCCAATTATTCTCCCTCCAGCTATGGGTAAATAGTAGGGCAGACTAGGTTCTTCAGCCTTGGTTAGGCAACTAGTCTAGGAGAAGGAAAACTCTGAATTCAAACCTGTTAAACTCCGCTTAAAAATTGACCTTGTGTCATATCCTGCCCGAGCGGAGGGGTTGGTAAATAGGATTAGATTGCTTGAATGTGAGTGACTTTTCTAATAACATCCTGATTTTTTTTTTGTGTGTGTACACCACTTTTTTCTATTCAACAAAAGAGTAAATAAACAACAGTGTAAATTTGGTTTTCTGCAACTTTGGTTGCTCTAGTGTTTGAGTTACAAGAACCAATCATGTAGAGGCAGGCTTTCTTGAGTAAAATGGATCCAAGTTAGTTTTATCTGGAGCTCATTCTATTTTGAGTCCATATTAAATGATAGTCTTAGTAATTGTGATGAATAGTAACTGAAATTAATATAAAAGAAATATTTGTAATATAAAAATATTGGACAATGCTTCATCTATCAACGTCATTATTATTAATAATGATAATAATAATACTGACAAATGGTATATGTACAAAGCAGAATCTGTCCTATGAAATGTGACCTTTAAAATTCTCTTGGAATTTGTGAAACAAACAGATCACAACTAGAAGACCAGACTTTGTGTTAATTAACAAGAACTTGCCATCTTGTGGATTTTGCTGTTCCAGTTGACCATAGAGAGTAAATGAAAGAAAGTAAAAAAGATATACAAATGTTGTATACATATATATACTGGATACATACCGACGCAATGATAACAGACGCAAGAATAAAGGACGCATGCAGAAAGACGCAAGAATAAAGGACGCAGGAAGACTTCTTTAACAATATTTTACCTCTCACTTTATTGCAAGGGTTTGAAAGGGTTGTTCAAGGTTTGCATGTGAGAGGGTGCTGGAGACCGAACATAAACTTTATATTTTGACCCCACTGTTATGACCGTCACATTGTGTCTTTCTTGTTCTCCTGATGTTGGGGTCCACTCCATCGGGGGTTTCCGAGGGTCCCCTCGGTCAGGTGTGGCCTTCCTTACCACATCTGGTCTCTGGCTGTCTGGAATTCTACTGGCAACTGCTTTGGCACCCCGAACTCAACTGAGTTAAATAATAATTCAACGCCCACACGATTGCCCACTGGATCTTTGAAATCGAAAGTTTAATCGTCATCAAGCGGAAATAACTGTCATGCAGTTCAGAGGTTACTCTCTTCCGGTGCATCACTGTAGTGGCATAATGGGACCTTCACCTTGTCCCATATCATAAGCCTTAATCCGCCCACACGATCTCTTTCGATTACTGGCCATTGGAATGTGTCACTTCCTTCCGGTGTATCACCTTGGAATAGCATTTTTGGGCCGGGTCGAAGGTCAAAATATAACACAAATACTTGGATCTTTCTAGAGAGTTGAAGAAGCTATGACTGATATTATTTGTCAGTGTAGCCCTTGGAATGGTCCTAATGGCCTGGAGAAGAGACTAAGTGAACTGAAGGTTTGTTAAAGAATTGAGACCACTCAGATCACAACATTGTTATGATCAAGAAGAATCCTGGACACCCAAAGAGACTTGCTGTCATTTGGACTTCAGTAAAAAAAAATAACACCTGTGAAAAACTTGCATTTAGTGAAATTAGTTATAATAAAAAATTGAAGATAATATGACTGTGGCCAAGAGATATATTTGTAGTTACAGGTCAACTGGGCACATATATCCATACCCATGAGTTCCAGCTAGCATACCAGTGATCACTGGTTAATTTCCATTTATTTAAAAAAAAAAAAAAAAATAGTCTATCTATCGGTACAATGAGCAAATAAAGATGGTGAATGCCAAGAGATGTCTGTTGTAGTTACTAATTAATTGATTGGTTTGGTTTGGTTTCTTTGTTTTAATAGCATATCAACCTTTGTGGGTTATTTAATACAAAGCCAACCTTCGAGAAGAACAGCAGTGATGCTATTTAACCCATAGCTGGGAGAATAATGGGGTTCATACCGTACCCAAGGGTATTTGTCCGAAAGTGAATGTAATAGTGCAACTGGAGTTTAAACTCGCTTATTACAATTCGATAGTCCATCGCTTTAACCATTACACCAGGAGGGCACCTCTGTTACTAATTGAGCACTTGTACATCTGCTCACATATACTCATGGTGTAACAGTTATCATTGTTGGAAATAGA
>CAUZXS010005860.1:5000-45078 GCA_963585895.1 Sepioteuthis lessoniana
TTCCAGAGATTTCTAACACATTGGTGAAAGATCAGTCACAAAGATGTCTTTTCTATTTGTCTTCAGTGAAATTAATGTTTTTATTAGTCATAATTTGAAGTATGTTTCTTATATTATAGCCTGAAGAGTAACGGGTATTTTCATTTATATTTTCAACCTATACACCTGGTTGTGAGTATTCATTTGATACAAACATACCCGTTATATTAAAACACTAAGGAATGACTGCTATTTCAGTGATCAAAACAATATTTATGTCATTTAAAGTTTACATTAGTACGTACAATGAAAGCAACAAATTCCAATTTGTTTAGCGCGGAAAAGAGTCCCGTTGGCAATTTTAAAAAAGTCGCTTTCATTTATTATCAATGTTGTATACCTTGATGAAAAAATGGACTCTAGTGCTTGGTTATAAAAATAAGTCTCTTTATTCTTTCTAAGGGTCGAAACTTTTGTAAGCGCAAGAGAGAGACAGGGAGTCGGTGGACGCAGACACAGACCGGCGGAAGACTGCTATATTGACCATTAACTTCTTAAGCACATTGATTCTATATTCATGGCCCGACTTTGTTCTTCTGCTTCTTAGCCGAGGTATGCTAAGGCACTCGCTAGTCGCACTCCGGGATTCTCCTGACTGACCTTAATTTTCCAACACCCACCCATGTGACTCGCTAACAACTGTCAACTTACGTCGGTTGCTTACACCCATGCATCGCTTGTTTTTCCGTTATCTTTTTCTTTACACAGCTGGGACATCCTGTCCCAGAAATTCCCAATTGACGCCTCTGTCAGCGGGCAATAGGCAACATCAAAATCTTATTGTTTAACCAAGTGATTTTTTTTCATTCTGAATTTGAGGGGAAAAAAGAAAGATTTAAAAAGATTTAAACAATATATTAGGTTGTTTGGACAATACTGTCTGATTTTGAAATAAATTTTTAGTCCTGACTTAATGAATGGGAATATTTTTTATTCAGTGGAAAATATGATCTCTAAACATTTAATCTTTATATAAAGTGAACGTTAGTGTGACTGGAGTTCGAACTCGCTTACTTCGAGGCCACAGTCCTCTACTTTAGCCATTAGGACACAGGGACTCCTCTTTTAGGTTGATTTTTAGCACTTGTATCTACGTCACCCATCCAAAGTACCAAACAGGTTCATCACGGCTTAACTTGATATAAATTCTATCAGTGTGACACGACGTGCAGTTGAGTACTTAATATGTAAAAATTAGAACTTATATTCTAATATATATATATATATATATATATATATATATATATATATATATATATATATATCTTAAAAACAAAAAAGATCCTTAAAATAAGTATATTTCTGTTCAAGGCTTATATTGACCTAAAAAGCTGGTTGATCGTTCCTAAAGGTCAATAAAATGCGAGACAATCGTTTTTTGTTTATAAAGGTCAGTTAAGTGCGAGACAATTGTTTTCGATTTTAATTTGTTAGCAAATTTATTTAATCTATCGGTTGTCAACTAACTTCATTAATCACAATGATGAAACGAGTCATTTCGTAAAACATATTTTTCTAGTCCTTATCTTGAAGGTCAATGTCAAAAGGGAGATTTAATTTTGCTTCACCGTAAATAAAGGTGAGCTGGGCATGGATCACCTAGTCAGGTCAGGCTGAGAATGTTTTTGTTCAACCCCACTGCTCTAAACCTGTTCCTAATGGTCAAAGGATCTAAAAAGACTTTTCCCTCTAGCTGTAAGATATAATCGTGAACGAGGATTGGCTGACCAATGGGAATATGACTCCTACTTGTCTTTTATTGGACAACCTACGTAAGTAACTAAAGTTGGCGACCTTAGTCGAGGATGACCCGAAGGCTTCCTTTTCAATAGCTACCACACCTAGGTGTAGGGGAGGGTGCTACTCTTCTCCCTGGATTTGTCCACTTTACCCTTGATGCTAACCATATAATGCTGAGTGCTAGGTAAGGCGGCAGTCTTTGGTATGACTTAACCTGGTATTGAAACTAGGCCTCTCGGGCTATTGGTGAACACTGAAATAATAGGCTACCCATTTTTAGTGTTATTTCGGAATATGTGATAGTATATAACTGCAAACGAGTGATTGTGGCAGGATAATGAGCATTAATGTGCATATGTATGTAATATATATGGTGGGGGGGTCTCTGTGTGTGTTCGTAGATGGGTGACACATTCTTCCCCTGCCCCCTGGCAAGATTTGGATCTAGCGGGGAGTTTTTAATGCGTTTTTTTAGAATTTTCCCGTTAAATATTTACTATTTTAAGTGGACCGTAATAAAACACTACTCTCGCATACACACGAACTAAAACTCTCCCGGGGGGTGTCCTTGTGGTGTAATGGTTAAAGCGATGGACTGCGGAATCGTAGTACGCGAGTTCGTACTCCAGTCGTGCTATTACGTTCACTTTCGGGCAAATACCCTTGGGAAAGGTATGAACCCCCTTATCCTCCCAGCTATGGGTTAAATTGTACCACTACTGTTCTTCTATGAGAATGGCTTTGGTATTAAATAACCTAAAGAGTTGATATGCCATTAAACAAAGAAAGAAAGAATAAAACTCTCCCACCTGTATTTGAATTATGTGTTCTCAAGAAAGAAAGACAAATCAGTATTCGGATGAAATATGAAGGAACGTGTAAGAGAAATGTACACTTCTAAAAATAAATATATTCCAAAAATATAATCTAAATAAGTCGTTTAACAAGTATATAAAAATAACTGTCCACACAAAGTACTATAAAAAGTTCTGATTTTATGCATCTAAGAACAAAAAGAAAATCTGAAAAAAATATCTTATTAGAATATAAGAAAATCATAATTCGAAATGAGTCTGGGAGAGCGTATGAAGATTCCTCGTCTTTAATTGGAATCATTTTTGAGATGAGGCTTCTTAATCTGAGAATTAATTTTTATTTATTGCGGACTTTTTGTCCTCATCTTGGTATTTTTTTTTTTTTTTTTGTGTGTTTCTTCTTTCACTACGTTTCGGCCAAATTTCACCTCTGGCCTTCTTCAGGTGATTTTACCGCGACCACGGATAGGAATGCTGAGTCTTGTAACCGTATCCCCAGTAATTACTGCCTTCCATAGTTGTTGTCTATCGCACCACGTTTTTGACCAAGTAAACCTCTGGCCGGCTTGGGTAGGATTTGAAACCGCTATCTTCTGACAATGCTCACCTGGAACCTATTTCTGAAACTAAATTAATCGATTAACTATAGTGGGTATTTGCAATAATAGCTATTATTGCAAATACCCACCCATAAAATCAAGTGAAATACAACAAAAAACCATATATATGAATCGGAATTCGAATAAAAAATGAAGAAGCGTCTAAAAATGTACACGTTTAATATTTAGATATCTTTCGAATATATTTAATAAATCGTTTAACTAATATATTGAAACAACTGTCTACACATTCGAAGTAACCACATGCACACACACTTATACATATATACATACACCCTCCACAAACGCAATCACTCACACATACACGAAACGGAAACACTGAATTTTAAACACGAAGAAAGAAACGAAACTGATTCGAGAAAATACTGTTAGAACACACACACACACACACACAGAATTGTTTAAAACTTATATTTTTTTTCTTTAGTGAGCCTCCTCAATATGTTCTTCCGATGGGACAGTTATTTCCCACATAACAATGTCTTTTAGTCTATTTGAGAAGAATATAAAGTCTGGGCGCAAGGATGTTTTCATTATGTGCTCTGGGAAAATTACTCTTGTTATTACATCAACTCTTGATTCCCTGTTTGTTGAATGTGACAGGATGTTTGGTTTGGACTTTATCGTCTTTGGATCCGGACCCACCTTGAGGAACTGTATCTTTCTATTCCCTGGATTAGATTTATTTGTTCAGATGGCTGTACAGAGAGTATTCTCAATTACTTTTAAAATCTGATCGTGCCGCCATCTGTAACGTCCTTCTGCAAGTGCTGTTGGGAAGCTGCTCGGAATACTTCTTAAAGTCTTTTGACTGTTGCATAATGGACATAATACACTCCGATTTATTCCATATCCCAAGGTTTGCAGGGCTTGGGAGTGTATCGTATATGGTTCTTATCAAGAATCAAACGCTCGCCCGATCGTTCCGTATTTCTGACCATTTGATTTCCCGGTGAATTGTGGAATTTCAGTTTGTCTATGTTCCTTGTTTTAATCCCATCATTTTTGTTAACTTATTCTCGCTTGGAAACCTCATCCTGTATAAGTCGCCTCTTACCTTTATCTGACTACTGATAAACTGTGTCCAAAGAAATGAGCCGAGTCGTCTGGGGCTGTAGAATACACCGACTGCTTCTCCACCTCCAACGAGTCTCCTGGATATGACACTAAACAATCTAATGATGAGGTTCTAGTAATGCTGGAGCTTTGGGGAATGCGGAGTACTCTTTTATTGCTATCGCTCCCAGGTCCACTTTGGCCCAGAGTAGTAGCGCCTGATAGGGTCCTATCTTTGTTTGCATTTAAACTGCGTATTTTTTTTTTTTTTTTTTTTTTTGCTGAACTGAATCGTTTGAAATGGAACTGTTTTGACTTTGACTGTTTTAACGCTAAACTGAATCGCTCGAAATAGAACTGTTGTGACATTTAACTTTAACAAAAACCGTACCCATACTAAACGGACTTGTTTGATTTAGAACTTTTTGACTAAACTGAACAGCTTGAAATAAAAATGTTTTTCACAAACGGTACTGATTCTAAACTTAATTGTTTGAAATAGAACTGATTAGTTGTATAAAAATGGATTTGGCATTTAATAACCTACAAAGGTTGATTTGCCATAAAACCCAAACAACCAACCAACCAACAAAATTATTTAGGCTAAATTGCATTGTTAGTTAAATTACCAAACAGTTTTTTTTCTGTGTGTAAACAAATGATATGTTAAATTGAATTGGTAGTGATACATAGCAATACTGGAACCATTTAAATCTGTAAATGAATGAGTAATGTTGAACAAAATTATTCGTGTTAAATTGGAATACGTGAAACTCGTTAAATGTGTGCCTAAATTGACTTATTGGTATTACCTAGCAATACTTCGAATCATTTAACATATGCAAATCCGTGAATAGAGATGAATAGAATAATTAGTGTTAAATAGCAGTACTTGTAACTACTTCATATATGATTAATATTGAAAAGAATTATGTGTTAAATTGCAATAATTGAAAGCATTTAACTGTATAGAAACAATAGCAATACTAGTGTCCAAGCAAATTAGTTCTAACTTTTTTAAATGAAATTACCAACGAACTATGAATTCTAACAAATAACTCATGTTAAATTGGAACTGTTACATTGCAATATCTGAAAACATTTAACTGCGGGCAAAAATGATCTCATGTTGATTTAAAAATGTTAACATATGTTCACAAATCCTATTTAACGTGTAAACAGGATTTGGCATTAAATAACCTATAGTGTTTGATATGCCATACAACCCAATATGTGGAATGTCTTTACATATCAATAGTATATTAATGATGTACGAAAGGGTAGGTGATAAGGATTTGGTGGGGGGGTTCTTTGTTTAATGGCATATCAAGCTTTGTAGGTTATTTAATGCCAATGCTATTCTCCTAGAAGAACAGTAGTGGTACTATTTAACCCATAGTTGGGAGCATAAGGGGGTTCATACCTTTCCCAAGGGTATTTGCCCGAAAGTGAACGTAATAGTGCGACTGGAGTACGAACTCGCGTACTACGATTCCGCAGTCCATCGCTTTAACCATTACTCCACGATTTGGGTTAAAATCCTCTATTGGAATTTATGGATGTGTGTGATTTTTTTTTTTTTTTTTTTTTTTTTTTTATTATTGAGACTACCACTAGCCTTTTCCTATAATGCATTAGTCTATCGAAGATAAACTAACCCATAACATTTCGGTTAGGAAAAACAAAGTTCATTTAGACTACAACGACATACGTTTTATATAAATACAAGTATACACAATTAAGAAACATTACATGCAGTGCCAAAGTGTAAAGAAATGCACATAAACTGTTCTACTGACTTAGAAGTGCTGCAAAGCAGCAAGTAAAAAATCTTATATTTCTTCTCGTGAGGGGAAAAGGTCCCCACAGGATTATTTCCGAGCATGTGCTGACCGAAAAAAAAGAGACGAAAGTGTGCGTCCTCTTTATATGATGTCGGGTATCAAAAAATGGCAGAGCTCTCTTCACAATGTCACATGATCAACGCTCACGCATAACTCCCCAAAAGGGAGACCACTTTGTTTAGTTCCCAACACCTCTATTCTTAAATGAACATTCAAAGATGCCTAGTGATATGATAGCAAGTTAGTGAGTTCCATTTCAATTGACTGCTTCATACTTCTGGCCAAGTGCTATCTGAAGCTTCGAAGATGTTTCAGGGATTTTTTTTCTCTGCACTAATCTCCGATATTTGCAACTTACATTTGATAGAATTAACTAGCTACCAAGGGTCTACGAGATTTTCTGGCAAGCCATGACACCACCGAAGGTGCCTTGAAACGTTCTAAGCTTTCGTAAGTCAGACACACGGGCCTCAGGTTATTTGTCAACAGCATTTGCCAGACAACAAACTTTTTTTTTCTAATTCTTCGGTTATGGACTAAGTTCTGAAAATTGCGAAAACAAATGTTTGTTTTTAACTCCCAACTCTTATTTAATACCGGAACAATTTTTCATTGCCTTTTTACTGCATTTTTTTTTTGTCTGTGTTTACACAGTGATATATCAAGTATTATCGAATAATTTATCATATGGTTTCAAATGACTTTCTATCAAGTAATGATAATTTGTTTACTCACAGTTCTATGTTTCAAGTATTATTTGACACCAATAATTTATTGTTTCAAATAAATAACAATAATCTTGAGTAAAGAATTAAAAAAAAATCCAATCAACAATTCTTAATACAAATAATTCATACTGTTATATGGTTTCAAGTAACTATTCCAAATACAGATAATTCGCACAGTTATAGGGTATCGAATATTCCTATAAAACAATTTTCAAACTGATGTTTGATCAATAAATGAGACTTTAACAGGTACCATCGCTCCAGAACTAAAGCCTCACCACCGGAAGCTGTTAAATGTCATACTCAGGACTCTTTTTCTTTTTTTTTTCTTCTAATCAAGTTTTAAAATTTTGCCAAATTTTACCTTTTTTTCACTTTAAGATATTTTCAGGGTTATAAGTTACAACAGCAAAGCGAGGAAGTTGTGGGTAAATTTTAAAAGCCAAAATGTAACTTTCAAAACGAAATTACTTAATAAGTAATTGATGCTCACCAAAAAGTGAGCGGACAGACAGACAGACAGATGCTTCTCTTGCCATTGACATTAGACAGAGTAATTCTGTATAATGGGATTTTCTTCGTTGAATGAAAGTTTTCGCTTTAATCCTTTTCTTTTCGAAAATCCGTATTAGGGTCATCAGAAGAGAATGTGCACTGTTTCGGGGCCTTCCTCTCAACAGTTTTATTTGCACATCAACCTCCCTCACTGAATATAAATGTATATATCACTGAGGCCCAATTAGTTATTTACTCAGAAGTGTTGCGGCGAAATGTGATTTTAAAACTTAAATGTGACTTTATTTTCTCCCATAACTAGAATTTTGAAGAGCACTTTATAGTGTGATAATTGACAAGTTTTGCGAATTATTACTTCAGGGTAGCTAGTTCGATCCTCTGTATCTTATTCTTACCGAGTTCAGCTTGGCTGTAGTGTAAGTAAATACCGGGCCATTGGTCTAACGAGTAGTGTTCGCCAACAGTCCGGGAGACCGGTGCTTAATCCCAGGTCGAGTCGTATCAAAGACTCAAAAAATGGTACTTGTCGGGCTTGCTTAACACTCAGCATTATAAAGTAAGGGTCAAGGGTAAAGTTGAGCAATCCAAGGAATGGAGGAGCGCCCTCCCCTATACCTTGGTGCAGTAACTATTGAAAAGGGAGCCTTCGGGTTATTCTCGCCCGCTTTACTTACTTTTTAACAACCATTAGAATTTGCTGTTATTAGTAAACGATAAAAATTCAAACGGATTTGTTATAAACCTTCATTCGTGATGTCATTGATTACATTAAGGGGAGCGCTTAGCGTAACGATTATCGTCGTGGAAAATGGAATCGATGATCAATTTAAACTCCTGGACGACGCTATGTTCGTTTCACAGGGCGCTAATGCCGTTAGGAAAAGCAGAAATCTATACGTTCTCCCTCGGCTATGGGTAAATGATAGGGCAGACCGGGTTCTTTAGCCTTGGTTAGACAACCAGTTTAAGAAAAAGGAAACTCTGAAAGAACATCCGTTTTATTCCTGACCTTTTATCGCATTTTTCCACTGCTGCAAGGGTTGGATAAACACATGGACATGGTGATTAAATGTCTTAAAATTATCTATTTCTTATCAATAATTCTTTTCAGAAATGAATATGAGAAGATTGAAAAGTAATTCTCTATTTCCTATCACCTTGTACAGTAGTTATTATCTATCATCATATAGCCCAACCACAAGGAGCATATATTTACTTATGACGCACATTGCTTGGCGAACCAATGAAATTTCAAAACTTAGTATTCAGAATGTAATTGGTTCTATTATAAATATTTCATGGTTGATAGTTCGCAATAAACCAATAGCTTACAGTCTGACATAGAATGTAATTAATGAAAAATGAATTGGGTAGGATAAAGGCGATTTTACAATCACTCGAGAACTACAACGAGCCTGCTTTCTCTTTTCTTTTCTTTTTATACAAGTTTGTTGGTTCATTTGTAAAAGGCTTGGCTCTTTGACAACGACTTTCTAGTTTGAGCCAAAAGGCTCTGTTGAATAAGCGAACGACCGGTAGCTGAGCGCAGTTCAACTTGTTTCTTTAACCGCCTGTCGAAAGGGATTAGAATAAGCCAACTGCGTCCTGTGCAGCAGGTAAGACCTCACCACATGCAAAGAAAGAGGCGTGTTCCGGGTATAACCTGCATCCGATTGGGTGGCACCAATTCTACAGCTCTAGGGAGTATTGTCACTCCTTCATTGCCATTATTTCTAGCCCAGTTGGCTTGGGCTGTCGAATACACCGACTTACATTAGGAGAGAAGGTAATACCGACCACAATGAGTGTCTTGGATGTGACACTAAACTATCTGCTAGTACGGCTCTAGTCCTGGAGTTCTGGGGGATGGGGAATGCCATTTCATTACCATTACTCCCAGGTCCACTCTGACCTGGAGTGATAATACCTTTTACTCCCATCTATGGATCAAATAGAACAATTCAATTATTTAAATGTGTGCAAACAAATAAGCTCTGACTTCTTAAATATTATCAAAAAACTATGCGTTTACAAATCATACCCAGTTGGAGTAAGATCCCTCCCGCCAACGAGTGTCCAGTTTATGACTCTAAACAATCTGTTGATGAGGCTCCAGTGATGCTGGAGCTTTGGAAAATGCAGAGTACCCCTTTATTGCTATCGCTCCAACGTCCACTCTGACCCGAAGAGGTAGAACATGATAGGGTCATATCTATTGGTCAAATAGAACTGTTTGACATTTAAACTGAGAGCAAACAAATGATGTATGCTAAATTGAATAAACTGTGTGTATCTTTAAAACGTGTTTACAAATCATATATCGAATATATATATATATATATATATATATGCACAACAGGATTTGGCATTCAATAACCAACAATGGTTGATGAGCCATAAAACCAGACCAAACAAATCATACTATATATATATATATATTTGTTTTATGGCATATCAATCTTTGTAGGTAACTCACCTATGACCAGAATAATGGACTTACCCAAAGGGTATATTAATCCAGAACTAAGCTGGTAGAACCGCAGCAGCGGCAGTAAGCACCTTGCCTGTCTTCGTGTACGGTGAACCAAGGAAATCTTCCTCATAGACTTGGATACATTTCTGTGGACCCTCATATCTCCGTGCTGAGTTATTTATTTATTTACCCTTGATAATCGGTCATAACAGTTATTTAATGCCAAATCCATTTTCATGCAAATAATCAGTTGAATTTCAAACAATTCAATTTGGCATGAGTACACAGTTTAATCGTCAAAAACATTTCTATTTCAAGCTATTCAATTTAATCAAACAGTTCTGTTAAGCATGAGTACGCAGTTTACTTCTATTTAACCCATAGATAGGGCCCAATCAGGTGCTACCACTCCGGGCCAGAGTGGACCAGGAAGCAATAGCAATCAAGGGGTGTTCCGCATTCTCCAAAACTCCAGCATTACTAGAGCCTCACCATCAGATTGTTTAGTGTCATATCAGGACACTTGTTGGGGGGTCTTACCCCCCTCTGTAGAGCTGAAGTCTACAGCCCCGACCGACAGGGCAATATATATATATATATATATATATATATATATATATATGATTTGGCATTAAATAAACAACAAAGATTGTTATGCCATTATTCCGGGATTCCCTCTAAATCTGATTGCTAATACAAGTTGTCATATTGTCCAGGTTAAAAACAAATTCTTTGCCTGACCCGTTTACCAAAACTGTTTTCTTCCCTTAGTGATGCATGTATCTGGGGAAATAAGGTCTAAGAAAGTTCGGCTTCGATTACCTTTACCGCGTTTTTAATCTAGACTAATATGTCAAAAGTATTTGTTCCGAATACTTTTAACTATATAACTAAAAATTAAACTAGTTCTTGATAACATAAAACTGCGAGCAAATGAATAACTGAATACAAATAAGGTGTTTTCTTATTCGATTATAATAAGTTTCAACATTCTGTTGCCAAATATCAACAATTGAACCAAGCTTCGACATTAAAATAACCCATAATGAGTTGATAACAAATAATCCAAACTGTCTTGTTTCTCTAGATTTAATGTAAATTTTATAATTCATTTTTAGTTCTTGCTTGGATGATAGACAAAGTTTTAATATTGAAACAATCGGCACTTAGGTATTGAGTTTGGCTTGGTGTGGGTACTCTGACTCGTAAATGTTATTTTAACGGTTCACGAGATGAGACCTTAATGGTTTAACAAACTGATTACTCATTATGGAGAGGGCATAATAGTAAAAGAGCGAAGCTAACGTGGCAACGTTCTTGAGTAAAATCTTCACTGATGACTTCTAGCCTTGTGCCAACCTAAGCTTAGTAAATGACTGCGAAGGATAATACATGAAGTGTTTCTGTGATAAATGATCGCCTACAGTTATCCAATTTAAAATTAGGATTTTCTTTTAAAAAAACTCAGAATTTTAATAAAAAATCTAATTACTTTTCGGTTAACATTTCTGCTTCATCAATAAACTTAACACTGCAACACTCCACCCAATAAACAAGCATTTATCAAACATTTCACCGCAATTAAATGCACTACTATTATAAATTAGATGAAAATATTTTAACAACATTGATTCCAAGAAAATTAGGCCCTATAATAAAAAATAACTTATCATATACAATAATAAATTTAATATCTCCAGTTAAGTCATTAATAATAATTACTCTTCCTCGATTGGTGTTTTGCAAAAATCTAACGTTGTATATCAATCTAAATGTCCTTTATCTCTGAAAACAACAATATATACATCTCCGCATTCCCCAAAGCCCTAGCATCACTGGAACCTCACCATCTGATTGTTTAGTGTGATATTCAGTTCACTACTTTACCCCTCTGCAGAGAAGCAGTCGGTGTACTCTACAGCCTCAGCCGCTTGGGCAAGTTGTTACTTGAGATGATCTTATTTTGTGGGCATATTTATAATTTGAAACCATATAATTTCTTGAAAAAAGATTGAGCTCGGCATTACAAGAAGGGTTGTCAAGCCGTAAAACCGTTCTTTTCCTCGCGCATCGGAACTTGTTTATTTGGCTGATTGATGAGGTTTTCAAAATAGTCCAAGTATGAGTATAAACTAACGAGTTTACCATATTTTACCAGAAAATTGGTAGCTTGATTAAATTAAAGACTGAAAGTTAACTTTTTATCAAGACGAACCGGTTTCAGAGGTAGTTATTTACAAAGCTTGGCTTCTTTTAGGGCAAGGTCAAAGGTATTGAGATATCAGTGAGAATCGAACTCATAATGAGATGCCCGTGGTGTTGGAGGTACCCGTGGTGTAATGGTTATCGTCGCAGGAAATAGACACGACGACACGATTTCAAATCCTGGACGAGACTGATTGCATTTCACATTGCCCTAATACCCTTGGGAAAGGTATGAATCCAATTATTCCCCCTCCACCTATGGGTAAATAGGACAGACTGGGTTCTTCAGCCTTAGTGAACCAACTAGCCTAGGAGAAGGAAAACTCTGAATTCAAACCTGTAAAACTCTGCTTAAAAATTGACCTTGTGTCATATCCTGCCCGAGCGAAGGGGGTTGGTAAATAGGAACTAATGAGATTTCTAACCCTTAATACTGCTCAAGATACATCTTCTAGATGGTAAAGCTCCGATTCTAGAGTTCTTGGGAGTGTGAAGTCACTTTTTAGTTATCATTACTTCGGAGTCAATTTTGACCCAGAGTGGTAGTATTTGCTCGGGTTTTATCTCAAGGCTAAATATGCTTAGAAATTATTACTCTTTACTTGTTTGCTACACTTCTTTGGGCATTTCTCCTTTTTAATATCTTCTCGCATAAACCTTTTAAAAAGATCTTTGGTTTACACTATTAATAAAACACAAACACGCGCACACACACATATATATATATCAGGCCATTGGTCTAACGAGTAGGGTTCGCCAATGGTCCGGGGGACCGGGGTTCAATCCTAGGTTGAGTCATACAAAAGATTCAAAAAATAGTACTTGATGCCGCTTGGCTTAACACTCAGCATTGTAAGGATCAAGGGTAGAATGGAGCAATCCATGGAATGGAGTAGCGTCCTCCCCTACACCTTGGTGTAGTAGCTATTGAAAAGTCAGCCTTCAGGTCACCCTCGACTAAGGTCGCCAACTTTATATAAGAAAAATAAGTGAATAAACCAAACACTGACTTATTCTAATAAGACTCTCAGAATGATGAATAAAATAAAAACGAAATATCATTGTTAAATCTGATGTCAGCATTTTGGTTTAACCACTTATTTTTCTTATCTTGTCAGATTTACCAAAATCTACAATCTCTCTCTGTCTATCTATCTCTCTCTCATAGACACACAAATTCTGTTAATCAATTCTTTCTTTCACAGAAATGCCCTCTTAGATGCTTTCATTTTTTTACTCTCTCGGTAAACCAATTTGCTTTATTTTGCTATCTTATCAACCTCCCACACTGCCGGATTAGATACAAGATCATTTTATAATGAACGAATCGAGATTAATGAAAAACACTCATAAAAATGCTTAATCCAGTCGGTATTCACCATTTTAGGGGAACCTCAGGCGCTATTCGATGAACTTGGCCCTGCAAAGTAAGAACCAGGAGATTGATACACTAACACCCACCTAGTATTTGCGCTCGGGAAATCCAGAAAAACCAAGCATTGGTGCGTTTTAAATAAACCAATTGGTTTGTGGAGTTAGCATTAGGTAGGAATACTTGAAGTATTTCTATCTAACACGGATACTTTTAAGATAACAAATACTATCAAATAAGAATCACTTATATTTCTTAGCTTGTCTTCCAAAGAAACGTGACGAAACGGTAGTAACGCAACGTATAAGAAAAATGAAAGTTGTTTTTATTATTTACGTCAATGTTATCCTCATCTGGGTTGTCTTATTTCCGTCGTTTCAGTAGCTGTATTGTCAGCCTTCTTCGGGTGTCTTTTTTTGTCGGAGTCGGTAATCTTTAAGGAATTTCAAATCGGAACCTTTATTTAGTCCCCGGGCGATAACTTCCGCTATCTATAATTTAGGATATCTCTTATCGATTAATTCTCCTTGTTTAGTTTATTTTGATTTTCTAATGTGCTTTTTCTTTCTACAAAATCTGAACCAGGTATTGAACACGAGACTTCCTGATAGCCAAATTAAAATCTCGTGAGGAAGCAGCAGCCGAAATATTATGAATCTAATAACCAGGAGTTGGACAAGAGTCTGATACGTGCGATTAATTTTTTTTTTTTTTCATTAAAATGCAGTGTAATATAAAAAATATTGTTTACAATCATTTACAAATAAATAAATTTTGCTTTAAAGAACCCATAAAAATGTGTGCCTTTTAAGCAAAGCAATAATAACCAAAGCAATAATTAATGGAGTATTTGATATCGACAATTTAGATCCAGGGTCAAATGTCATCATTTCCCCGTGGTGTAATGATTAAAGCACTGGTGTATGGAAACGAATTAAGAGTTCGATCTCTAATCACGTCATTACATGACCCTTAGAAAAGGTATAAATACCCTTTATCTTTGACAAAGATGGATTTGGTATTAAATAACCCACGAAGGTTAATATGCCACTGAAATATTTCCCCTATCTGTTTCCCCACAAATATCTCCGAAAAACTTGGATGAGTGATTGCAACCCGCCCCAAATTCTAGTCGTATGTAGTAAAGGTAACAAAGATCAAATTTTCTTTCCTATCTCAAATGACCTTTTGACTCAATTTTCCTAAACCTTTCAAGAAATTATGTAATCTCATTAGGGACTCCTGTTAACTGTTTAAGTAGTGAGTTGTTTTAGAGAGACTTTGGGTCGAACAGAAGACAGTGGAAAAGGACTCATAGTTGATTAAGATATTCGTTGCAGTGGGAGAGAGAGAGAGAGAGACATTATGTCAAGGGGGAAACGAATAGAAAAATGAACGGAAGGTTCCCCAAATATTGTTTGGTGTAGTAGCAGCTTCCTTAGTTAGAAATAGAAATGTATCAGCAGCAAATCTTCCGCTGGCTCTGATTAGCTGAAAGAAGCTTAAATCAAAGAACCATTGGAGTGGACGTGGGATAAAAAAAAAAACGGGAAGGAAGTTCGCTGGAGACTAGCGACGGAGATGTGAGGACGGGCCGAAAATTACGTCGCGAAGATGTGCAGACGGGACCGTGAGCAAGACCGTGCGAGAACTACAACAGAAAAACAAGATAATGTCAAATCTGTGTCTGCTCGCTCGCTTTTCTCGCGGCGGTTTATTTGTCTCTGTCTATCGAAAGCGTTCGACTGATTTTTCTCTTTTTTTTTTTTTTTTTTTTTTTCCGACAACTACGAATGAGGGGTAGAAACGAATAAACTTCGTATCAAACGAGACAGTGTATATGCTCGTCACTTTTTCTCACGGTGTGGTTACTACAGAGGTTCGACTAAACCTTAAGGCGTAGTTAAACACTCATAGACTATTTAGAACGATGGTATTACCCGTGACTATGTGGTGCCGTAGCGCTGCAAACGTCTGTTGAGAACCGTGGTGGTACAAACGTCTATTTGGTGTCATAGTGTTACAATCACGATGGGCCATATGTGTAAGATCGTTTTTTGGTATTGGTTTGTTACTCCAATTTGATAATTACACGCTTTGTTTCTCAATGGCTGTTGGGCGTTAGTTCCACAGTAGTTAAACTGTATCCCCTGTGAAGGAGTAAAAACTTCCCTTTCATCCCAAAAAAGGTGTTTTGGGTATGACCCTTAACTTCGTCTAATGGTAAGTCTCTAGTTCTAGAGATTTAGGCGTACTTTTTGATATAAGATAACCCTTAACCAGTTTGAATGCCATTAAAACCAATCATTCCGCGAGAATTAAACTACAATAAGTCTTGATAGAAAGCAAAGTGAGGTGATTAATTCAGAGAATGAAGTACCAAACGCAGAACATAACTATGCTTTCATCTCAAGTGACTAAGATTTCTCCTTTTAAGCGATCTCTAAAAGACCCCCCTTAGACTAATGGGTAGAGTATTCGCCAATGGCCCAAGAGACTGGGATTCAATCCTAGGTCGAGTCATACCAAAGACTCAAAAATGGTACTTGATGCGTTCTTGCTTAACACTCAACCTTAATCCCTACCTTATTATGCTAAGTGGAGCAACCCAGGAAACATAGTAGCGCCCTCCCTTACACCTTGGTGTGGTAGCTATTGAAAAGGGAGCCTTTGGGTCGCCTTCGACTACAGTCATCAACTTTACTTTTATATTGAATTAGACTTTTTACAAAAAAGCAGTTTATATAATTTGAGTTTTATATCATCAAAAATAACTTTGAAAGTTATTTTGTAAACCAAGGAAACGATAGGACTTTCTTTTAAACCTAATACCTAAAGAATTTTCTCCCTAATGAAATCTGTCATTTTAACAATGATTATGAGGGTGAAAAAACATAAAACCAATTAATTTGAAAGTGTTTTCATTCTCCATGACAGTCGTTCTTATTCTAAAGTCTTTCATAATTTTCTTTGTTGGTTATCTCGGTACTGATTACCCCACCTCTCTCAGTAACATTCTTGAGTTGTTGGGGTGAAGACATACTTCAATCTTTCAATAACAGATTTGTATAAAAAGACGCCTTTGGATATTCCGAAAATTATTGATCCCCTAAAACCAATTACCAGGAAGCGTAATTGAGGTGAATTGATGTGATTTAACCAAAGTATTAAGGACGTAGGTCCTAGTTTGAAAACATAATTTTTAGTCAAATCATAACTGGGGAGTTGGTGAGTTTTCAGTCAATCATGTCAGATTTTTCAGCTTCGATTGATCGCTTTGTTCTTTTCAAGTGGTCAGCCTGTCAGGACAAAATCCCGATAGCCAAACGAGATAATTTTCCTCCTGTCAAGGCCTTAATCGATAGATATCGATATTTCGTCACTTAAATCATTGATATCTAAATCTTAAGTAGTTTCATACAACCGAACTATTGATTCAGCCTTCCGACCGGGGCCGACAAAAACTAATTTCTCTAAATTGTATCTGCTATTTTTACTTACCTTTTTAGTATCTACTTAAGACTGAATAATTCAAACGACTGAAATGAGTTTTCGATTGAAATCTTTATAATGACTTCGAATTCTTTTCCTCTGTACTCTATTATTTACTAGCTGACCTACCTATCTACACGGGTCACTCTTTCAGGAAGCTCAGAATACGCCGACTGTATTCTCTAAACAGATTTGTCTCCTCCCCACCCAGAAAAAAAAATATCTGTTGGTGAGGCTGGTGATTGCGAAATACTCTGACCCATTAGTGGTAGTACCTGTTTCGGTCCTATACACGAGTCAAATAGATTTTTTTTAGAAATTATTTGTATTAAATAGGAAATAAATTATTGAAAATTATGAGTACTAGAAGACCGGGCTATTGGCTGAATGAGTAGTGTGTTCGCCAATAGTCCGGGAGACCGGGGTTCAATCCCTGGTCGAGTCATACCAAAGATTCAAAAAATGGTACTCGATGCCGCCCTCCTTAACACTCAGTATTGTAAGGTAAGGATCAAGAGTAAAGTGGATCAATCCAGGTCATGGAGTTACGCCCTTCCCTACACCTCGGTGTGGTAGCTATTGAAAAGGGAGCCTTCGGGTCACCCTTGACTAAGATCGCCAACTTTATTTTACTTATTTGTATTAGATAGTAATTATTTTGATATCATAACTTGATTCTTGTTTTAAGAATTGAAGTGGCCCAGTTGGCTGGGGTAGTACAATACACAGACTGCATCTCTGCAAAGGGGTAAGACTCTCCCAACGAGTGGCCGAGTCGGCTGGGGCTGTAGAATACACCGACTGCATCGCTGCAGAGAGGTAAGACTCCCCCAAAGAGTGTTCTGTATATAAAACTAGCAATCTGATAGTGAGGCTTCAACAATTCTAGAGCTTTGAGGAATGAGGAGCACCCCTTCATTGCCAGAACTTCCTGGTCGACTCAGCCTCGGAGTGATAGCACCTGATAAGGTCCTGTCTACGGATTAATTAGAACTGTTTGACATTTAAACTGTGTACTTAGGCTAAACGGAATTGCTTGAAATAGAATAATTTGTTCATTTAACTGTGTGCAAATAAATCGCTGATGTTTAACTGAATTGTTAGTGATACATAGCAATACTTGAAAACATTAAGAATTGAAGCTATAATTGTTTACTAAGGATTATAATACTTAGTTACTTGAAACTATATCACTGTGCATATAAATAACTATTACTAAACAGAAATGATTACTTGAAACCAACCGACTCATTGGCCAATGGTCCGGGAGACCTGGGTTCAATTCCAGGTCGCGTCATACCAAAGATTTTTTAAAAGGTACTAGGTACCTCCTTGCTTAACACTCAGCAATAAAAGGTACGTATCGCGGATAAAGTGGAGCAATCCAGGGAAAGGAGTAGCGCCCTCCCCTACACCTCGGTGTTGAAACTATTGAAAAGGGAGCCTTCTGGTCGCCCTCGACTACGGTAGCTAACTTTACTTTATTTGGTATACTTAAAAGTAATTGTATACAAAATATTTATAAGCTAGGAAAATTCTATATATAGCTATTTGCAGAAAAACTCATAAACAACATAAATATTACAATGAATGCGATTCCTTGATGTCAAGGCATAAAATAACCCAAGGCATGTTGACAAAATCAGTTATCTAAGCTCATTTGATCTTAACCTTGATCTGGCTGGAGCAGGTGCTTTCCGAATGACTTGACCACATACAACCACGGCTCAAATTAGATCTGTGTGCAAATTATTTGTATTAGATAGGAATATTTGAATCATATAGCCATGTGCAATAACTTAAATTTCCCAAAAATGTGTATAAGAACGCAATTCTCTAACTTCTAGGCATAAAATATGTCCCAGACTGCTTGCGATGCCGTTAAAATCAATCCTATCATGATACCTTAAACTTTTTATTTCTTTGAATTTAAAAAAAAGTGTTGGTTAGGAAAATAATACTGAAATTTTATAACTAAGATTTAGCCAAGACGAAGGTCTCCCTTTTTTCTTTTTTTTTTATGCTAAGACAGAGGCCTTAGGAGGCTAACAGTAAGTGGATGCTTACAGCGCCTGTTTGTTTGTAAGAGCTCAAACAAAGGTTGCCAAGCAAATATAATTATGCTAAAGAAAAAAAAACTCGTTTCTCTCCGGCATTCAAGGAATTTCATTAAGATTCTTCGTGTTTTGTGTTGTCTACAATTTAGTCTCAACGATGTCAGTTTTGTAAAAAGAAACTAACGTTGCCAAAATGCTTCTAGATTTTCTGGTTCTCTTCCGGCACATGACCGACTTCTGTGGAAATCTTACGAAGAACAAAAATCTTATTTCATTTAGTGAACCGCAAGACGCTTCAAGTTTTCTCTACAACATAAGCCAAACGTTATCTGAGCATCGCAGCTGTAGTTACTTTCTCCTGTAACACTTGTGACGCTCTTAGTGTAACGATTATCATTGTGGGCAAGTTGAATCGATGAGTAAAGTTCAAATCTTGGACGACGCTGTTTGTTTCCCTTTGTCGTAATCCCCTTGATAAAGGCATGAATCCATCTGTTCTCAGCCAATTCGGCTGGAATTGTAGAATACGCCGACTCCATCTCAGCAGATAGGTAATCCCACACCAACGAGTGTCTTGGATGTGACACTAAACTATCAGATGACGACGCTCCACTCCTGGAGCTTTGGGGAATGTTGAGCATCTCTTCATTAACATTTCTTCCAGGTTCACTCAGATCAAGAGTGGTAGTATATGTTAGGGTCCTATCTATGGGTCAAAAAGAACGGTGTTCAAACAAATGAGTGTTACGTAGCAATACTTAAAAACCATTTAAACAAATGAGACCTGGCTTGTTTGAAATGTTAACATAAAACTATTTACAAATCATACATAGTGTGAGAGTGTGTAAATAGGATTTGGTAATAAACTACAAGGGTTGATATGCCATGTAACACAACGAACAATCTCTTATCTCTTCGGCTATGGATGAATAGCGCAAGCTGATCCTTATTCTTAACAAGGCAACCAAACAAAGAGAAGGAAAACTCTGAATTCAAACAAAGTTTTTAATATAACATAAGCGAATGGTAATGACATCGTAGTTGTTCTATTGCAGCATTTCAACGTTCTATCGCGTTTTATTTCTAAAAGATCCAAATTTTTGGCATCTTCGGTGGTGTAACGGTTAGCAAGCTAGACTAGCAAACCTTCACGACTGAGTTCGATTCTCACTGGGAGCCCCATTAATGCAGCCTTGTTCCACATCTAATCAAAAACCTTCACAAATGACGAAATATCCCAATTTCAAATTACCTAGTCGGCTGGAGCTGTAGAACACACACTGCTTCTCTGCAGAGAGGTAATATCCCCTCTAACGAGTATCTTGGATAAGACTTAAAAAAAATCTGATGCTAAGATTCCAGTAATGCTGGAGCTTTAGGGAATGCAGAGTACCCCTTCATTGCCATCGCTCCCAGGTCCACTCTGGTCCGGAGTAGTAGCACCTGATAGGGTCCAATATATGGGTCAAACAGAACTTAACTGTGTTGGTTGAGATGGGAATGTTTTGACATTTAAACTACGCACTTATGCTTAACTGAATTGCTTGAAAAAGAACTACTTTGATATTAAAACTGCGCATTTATGCTAAGCTTTTTCAAATAAAACTGCTTTTACATTTAACTCTGTGTATTGCCCAGTCGGATGGGGCTGTAGAATATACCAACTGGTAGCTCCAGAGAGCGTCCTATCTATGTGTCAAATGGAATTAAACTACGTACTTGTGCTAAACTGAATTGTTTGAAATACATATTTACCAACCCCTCCGCTCGGGCAGGATATGACACAAGGTCAATTTTTAAGCGGGGTTTAACAGGTTTAAAATCAGTTTTCCTTCTCCTAGACTAGTTGCCTCACCAAGGCTGAAGAACCTAGACTGCCCTACTATTTACCCATAGCTGGAGGGAGAATAACTGGATTCATGAATTGTTTGAAATACAACTGTTTCTGGTTAAAAATGGATTTGGCATCAATAACCTACAACTGTTGATGTGCCAAGAAACCAAACCAAATTTCAAAATAAGAATATCACAATATTTTAGTTACTTTTCAAACACACATGTTATATAATAAAAACACATGAAGAAGTTTCTCGTTATCTTCAGGTGAGTTATTATTCAAGAAAAAATTCTAACTTGATTAGGTGTATTGAGTACTGAATCACCTGATGATCTCCGAACTGAAAGTTTTAATAACTGTCGGCATGGCTTTGAACTCGTTGATTGGCTTAACCCCTCAACAAAGCATACAATGTACCCCACCCTCTCAAAAAATGGGGTGTCCTATGTGCAACACTAGACTGTATCTGATGGTACTATTTACCAACCCCTCCGCTCGGGCAGGATATGACACAAGGTCAATTTTTAAGCGGAGTTTAACAGGTTTGAATTCAGAGTTTTCCTTCTCCTAGACTAGTTGCCTAACCAAGGTTGAAGAACCTAGTCTGTCCTACTATTTACCCATAGCTGGAGGGAGAATAATTGGATCCATACCTTTCCCAAGGGTATTAGTGCTATGTGAAATGCAATCTGTCTCGTCCAGGATTTGAACTCGTATCGCCGTGTTCATTTCCTACGGCGATAACGACTACACCACGGACACCTCCAACTGTATCTGATGGTAAGGATCCGGTTATGGAGCTCTGCGGAGTACCTCTTCATTGCCATTATTCCCAAGTCAACTCCTACCTGAAATGGTTAGGGTGCCATTTATGGGTTAAGTAGATGTTTTTAATTTTTTTAGTATTAAATAGGAATAAAAAGTAAAGTTGGTGACCTTCGTCGAGGGTAACACAAAGGCTCGGTTTTCAATAGCTACATGGAGGTATAGGGGAGGGCCCTACTCCATTCCCTGGATTGCTCCACTTTGCCCTTACCTTATAATGCTGAGTGTTAAGCAAGGTGGCATCAAGTACCATTTTTGAGTCTTTGGTATGACTCAACCAGGGATTGAATCCCGGTTTCCCGGACCATTGGCGAACACTCTATTCATTAAAACAATGTCCCGGTTACTTTGCTTAAATAGGAATACTAGATACTAAATATGAATCCCCTCCTTATCCACCCACCCCCAACTATGGGTTAAATAGTACCACTAATTTTCAACAATGATGGATTTAGTATTAAAGAATATACGAAGTTTGATATGCTACTAAAAGAAATAAAAGCGATTTAACCGTAAATTATTCGTATTAATAAAGAATGTTAATTGTTTGCTAAGAATTTAATGTGTTTTTCAAATGATTTGAAAATCCTCAACAGAACATTTTCTCGCAGAATATTTTCTGGATAAATGTTTTCTATCTAAAACATGCATGTGCAGACTACAACCGCGGATAATGATTTTTGCATGCTTTAACATTTTGGTGGGTAAATAATGTTAAAATTTCTAACAATGCATAAAAATTTGAAATTAAAACTTTCACTGGTTACTTGGTTATATGAGCTATTACACAATAGCTTCTGTATTTATTAAGCATTAAGTTTGACACACAGGCTTCGGATTACTTACAGAACCTGCTGTCAGTAAATATTACCAATCTTTCTGTCTTTCTCCTATTGACTCCTTTTCTCCCAAAGAAAAATGGAAGTTATGGATGCGAGACACTTAGCATAAATCCAGTAGACCTTAACTATAGGGCCCAGTCTGCTTACACTCCAGAATACACCAACTGCTCTCCTCTGCATTGGGTTATGACCCCCTCAAACGAGTATCCTGGTTATGACACTAAATTGCATCAGACGGTGAGGCTATAGTCCTAGAGCTTTGGGAAATGTGGAGAATCCTTTATTACCATTACTCTCATATTTACCCCGACCCGGACTGGTAGTATCTGTTGGAGGTGCCCGTGGTGTAATGGTTATCGCCTTGGGAAATGGACACGGCGACGCGAGTTCAAATACGAGACGAGTCTGATTGCATTTCACATAGCACTAATACCCTTGGGAAAGGTATGAATCCAATTATTCTCCCTCCAGCTATGGGTAATTAGTAGGGCAGGCTAGGTTCTTCAGCATTGGTGAGGCAACTAGTCTAGGAGAAGGAAAACTGATTTCAAACCCGTTAAACTCCGCTTAAATTTGACCTTGTGTCATATCCTGCCCGAGCGGAGGGGTTGGTAAATATGGTATCTGTTGGAGTCTCATCTATGGGTCAAATAGTACTGTTCAATCTTTTATTTGGGATTATTATTGATATAAGATATGCTATTTTCATAAAATAGCAATACTTGAAACCATTTAACTGTGTACAAACAAATGTGCGCTCGTAAGTTTTAAAATGTTGTCTACGGACTGTTTGCTTAAAAATAATATACATGATTGGCATTGAATACTATTTAAGGGTTGATATAGGATTAAATACAACCAACCTATCTTTAGTGATATTGACGGCAGATAGTTTTGGGCGCTGGCAACTTCCCGATCTCATTCTGTGTCTAGCTGCGACGCTTGATCTTCCAATGATTTTTTTCCCGAACTCCAACGCTCAGTTTGGTCTGGCAGTCTTCTTTCATTGTGTCCACCGGTTTGCTCCTAACTGCTGCTCTCTCGGACTCCTTCTACTGATCAAACAGCTCACTTGAATATATGCGGTTTTGACTTCTGGAAAAGAAAAACCAGTTTTTCTTGCTTAACAACCCAGCAGTATGACATAAAACAATAGCGACCTTAATCGATGATGACCCGAAGTCTCTCTTTTCAATAGGTATAAGAAAAGGCGCTACTCCATTTCCTGGATTGCTCTGTTTTACCCTTGATCCTTACCTTATAATGCTGAGTCTTAAGCAAGGCGGCATCAAGTACCGTATTTTTTTACTCTTTAGCATGACTTGACCAGAGATTGAACCCCGGTATCCCGGAACATTGGCGAACACTTTACTCATTTGGTTAATGACCCGGTGATTCATTCATCATTCTTACTTGTTGTGATAGTAAACATTAGATAAGGCTACTCCATACATAGCTTTGTGCAAATTATTAGTATTAGATAATACTTATGAGCTCTAAAAATGAGTATTATTAAATAGGAAAGTTGATTGAAGCCATGTAAAGGTGTATAAATTATAAGAATTTGATCAGAATACTTGTTATATCATCATATCGTGCCGCTAGCACGGATATCCCTGACCCTCTCTCGCCACTTTTCCCTATCATTCATCGCCCCTGGCAGGGCTTCAGGGCTACATCCCGTATCCTCACATAGCTTCTGTATGTATGTTCGTGCTGGTCGTCCAGTGTTTGCTCGGCCATATGTGGGGGTCCATAGGAATACATCACTTATGAGCTCGTCTCTGCTTCTCCAGCAGTGTCCTCGAGCACTAAAAATGAGTATTATTAAATAGGAAAGTTGATTGAAGCCATGTAATGGTGTATAAATTATAAGCATCTGATCAGAATACTCGATGTATAACTCTGTTAAAGTTGTTTGAATTAGAAATAATACCCAATAACTGTGTGCTAACAATTGATAATTATTATAGACAGAATAATGAAGCCATATAAAGGTGCGCAAATAATTTGTATTAAGGATAGTTGCTTGAAACTATAATTGTTTACAACGGGCTGTTAATATTAGTTACTTGAAACCATATATCTGCAAATTGTTTTTATTAGATAGAAATACATAAAACGATAATAGATTATTAAATACAAACAGTTGCTTGAAAACATAATTGCTTTAAAACAGATTTTGACATTAAATAATCCAACAAGTGTGTCCAGTGTATGATTCTAAACTAAATTCAGTTGTGTGTTTTCACTCAGAGATCTCTGAAGATCGTGGAACCATCCCTTTATATCGGGTCCACTTTTACCTATCTATGGAGTGTTGAACGGTGATATTGTAGTAAGCGAATTTGAGCTCCAGTCGCGCTATTACGTTCACTTTTAGGCAAATACCCTTGAGAAAAACATGAACTTCATTATCCCCCCCCCCGGTATGAGTTAAATAGTACCACTACCGTTCTTCTACAAGAATTATTTTGGCATTAAATAACCCACGAAGGTTCATATGTCATTAAATAAACCTATATGTCATTAAATAAATTATTAGTATTACAAACAGAAATGCGTAAAACTATATAACTAAAAATATAAGCCTGGGGTTGATGGCGTACACCTGTAATCCAGCAACTTAAAGGCATGCTTGGGTGGTCAGTAAGAGTGAGATAGGGTTGTTACATGTAGCATTATGATGATCAGGTGTCGGTGATAAGCCCGTTATTGATATGGTTGGTTGTAGGAGAGCTTCAACCAACCATGTTGATAAACGAGTGGCTTTGATTAGTTGAGGTATGAAATAAGAATATAAATAATTGATAATCAAACATTTACAAATCAGGTTGTGGCGTTAAATAACCTATTAGGGTTTGATATGCCATTAAACAGACCTAACCAAGCAAGAATGTTCGACATGTTGTAAAACTAAACAGTTTTCTGTTCAGAATTTAGAGGCTCAAAAAGATCACTGTACAAATTGCTAGTATTAGATTGGAATACTTGTGTTCAAACAAATTATAACTAAATAGGAAATTGCTTAGATCCATGTAGTAATTGTGCACAAATTATTAATATCGGATCGAAATACTTGAAACCATGTAACTCGACAAACTGTTTGTTCGATAGGAATACTTGAAACTATATAACTGTGCAAATAAATGATTATTCTTAAATAAGAACAGTTACTTTAAATCATATAATTACTTGAAAAAAATCAATATTGAATAACCCCAACAATGGTTGACATTCTGTAAAATCAATAAGCTAATCAATATCATTGTTGTACTAAGAACTTGGACGATTTTCCCGCGAATTCAGACCTCTACAAAACTATCATCTTGAGAATTATTTCTAACCCCTGAGCCAATTCTGGTTTTGATTTATTTTCCACTTAACAAGTTTGAAAATTTACAGACAAAATTAGTGATTTAGCTAACCAACAGCGCTATGGGATTTGCTGCAAAATATTCCTAATGTAGATTTGTTTTCGACTCTTTATAAAACAAAATTAGAATTTATGGCTATATTTCAAACCGAAAATCTGCCTGCTGCCGCCAATATTACCTCCTGATCGAAAAAATCCATTTTCATAACCTACTATATTTATTTTGTTCGAACTACTGCTATTTCAGGAACCAAATGGAAACTTGTTTTAAGAACAGTAACCTCTGTGAATGACATTATTAAACATCATTTTGAAGAAAACTGGTATTTCTCCCTGTCATCGGTACTCGGAATATGGTAACTATATGTCCTGCAGGGAAAATTTGTATTTGGTTGGTTGGTCTGTTTTTCGGCGTATCAACTCTTTCCGGGTCACTTAACGCCGAATTAAGTCATTTTGATGGGTTTCGAACAATTCAGTTTAAGGTTGGTTGGGTTTTATCGCATATCAACCTTTGTAGGTTATTTAATGCCAAATCTATTCATACAAATAATCAGTTCTATTTCAAACAATTCAATTTATCATGAGCACTCAGTTTGTCAAAAAGATTTCTACTTCAAGCTATTCAGTTTAGTCAAATAGTTCTAATTCAAACAATTCAGTTTAGTATAAGTACGCAGTTTAAATATCAAAACCGTTCTATTTCATGTAATTTAGTTTAGCATAAGTACACAGATTAGTTCTATTTGAATCATAGATACGAGCCCTATCAGGTGCTACCACTCCGGACCAGAGCGGACTTGGTAGTGATGGAAATTTAGGGGTACTCCACATTCCCCAAAGCTTCAGCATTACCGGAGCTTCACCATCAGATTGTTTAGTCATAGACAGGACACTCGTTGGGGGTATTACTCCTCGGCAGAGAAGCAGTCGGTGCATTCTACAGCCCCAGCCGACTGGGCAAAATTTTAGTTTAAACATAGTTTGTTTTTTGTTTGTTTTTTTTTTTTTTTGTTTTTTTTTTTTTTGCTTACAAACAATTAAATCTCAAAACAGTTCTATTTCAAACAATTCAGTTTAGCATAAGTACACAGTGTAAATGTCAAAAACGGTTCTCTTTCCAGCAATTGAGTTGAGTATGAATTTTTGATTTCACACAGTTAAATATAAAAATGTAATTTCAAACAATTTAC
This sequence comes from Sepioteuthis lessoniana, assembly GCA_963585895.1. Lineage (NCBI taxonomy): Eukaryota > Metazoa > Mollusca > Cephalopoda > Myopsida > Loliginidae > Sepioteuthis > Sepioteuthis lessoniana. The sequence continues at coordinate 32,031 of CAUZXS010005860.1, forward strand.
TTTAGCATAAGTACGCAGTTTAAATGTCAAAACAGTTCTATTTCAAGCAATTCAGTTTAACATGAGTACAGTTTAGTTCTATTTGACCCATAATCAGGAGCTACCACTCCAGTCAGAGTGGACCAGGGAGCGATGGCAATGAAGGGGTACTCCCCATTCCCTAAAGCTCCAGCATTACTGAAGCCTTACTATCAGATTGCTTAGCGTCATATCTAGGACACTCGTTGGGGGAGCTTTACCCATTTGCAGAGATGCAGTTAGTGTATTCTGCCAGCTAACTGGGCCAGATAGTTTTGGGGTATAACATTAAACTGCATCTGATGGGCTCTGATTCTTCGGAGTGAGAAGAAACTCTTAAATGCCATTATTTCCAGGTCCACTTTGACCTGATGTGGTCGTACCTTTTAGACTCCAAACTAATTTTGTCACTGCTATCGGTTTCTTCTTTCTACCATCGAGTGAATTTAATTTTAAAAGCTTGTTACAATGACTACGAAGACCATTTAGGGTTCTTTCTGTGGGTGAAGTAGATCTGCTTGAGGATGATTTGTATCAGGAATCATCATGTCACGCTGCTCGTACGGATCTTCCTGACCCTCTCTCGCCACCCGTCTCTATCGTCCATTGCTCCCGGGAGGTCTGATTGGCTATATCCTTTATCGGCACAGAGCTGTTTGTATATAGCTTCTAGCTGGTCGTCTAACCTTTGCTCGTCCATGTGAAGGGGTCCACTGGAGTATATCACTTATGAGTTCATCCCTACTTCTCCAGCAATATCTAACTTGGGTAGTTTTCATGATGGGTGGTAGGTGGCCGTATAGCTGCTATTTTATGGGGTGTTGCCTCCAGGACTTGTTCAATATAGCTTGCAACATTCTGGTGTAATTGCCATCAAGCTTTTTCTCCAAACATTTAGCGTCCATGTAGTGCATCCATATAGCAGTATCCGCACGACCACTGCTTGGAAAAAGCAAGGAAGTCAGTTTTTTTCCAAGCAGTATCAGGAATAATTGATATAAATAATGTGTACAATTATATGGTATCAAGAATAATTTGTTTACTAAGAATTATTAGTAGCTCAAACACAATAACAGTGTAAAGAAATTGCTAAATAGGAACTGTAACTTGAAACCGTAATAGTAATAAATAGGAATAATTATCATATAACTGTGCAAAAAAAAAACTCTTAAATAACAACACAAATTTAATTTAGATATAGAATGAATATGATTTCCTAATCTTTAGGGATGATATAATTCTAACCGGGTTGACAGGCCGTTGAAGTCATTCAATCAATCGTTAGGGATATTTTTATTATCTGTCAATAAAAAAAATTATAATGAATTAGATAGAAGTGAAGGTCTTTCTAACGCGCACAATGTCCCTTGAAATAATTGACAAAATGACAATTCTTTTTTATTTATAGTGGCATAAAATAGCAACTTTTATGAATTTGGAAAATATGGATATTTCAATGACAGTAATATGTGAGCCTGTTTATGCGTGCAAGGAAACCATTACTTCAGGAAACACATTGTTATTATAGAAAGACTTTCTGTACTTCATATTCTTACTAATCTTAGCAGCATTTTATGCCCATTGGGCAACTCTTTTCTTATTTCCTCTTTGAAGTGCATCTTCAGGTTAAATTGAACATAAAATAAAAATTATCATATTAAACCAAGCAGATTTCAACTCGACGTTAAATTTTTTCTATGCAAAATGAGCCGACACAAAAAATATTAATTTTAGCGAAATATCACTGAATCTGTAACCAATACAAATTTTTTGGGGCTTTTTAACCAAAAAAAATATGCATTGCTTTTCTTTCAGGGAGGATTTTTTTCATTTCCTGAGCTTTGCTTAGCTTAAGCCCAATGCTCCACACAATTTACAATATTCGTAATTTATGGTTCACCCATCCAATTCCTGAACAGACTCATTGCTGCTTACCTTCGTTGGTTTGATGGAAGATTGTGCTTAATAGTTATTTACTATACTTTGCTTAGTACTAATTACAGAACCTGCTGTTGTTAAGGGGTTATTCGTCGAAGTTCTGAACAGGCTCATAATTACTTGTGTTCATTGTTTGGTAGAAACTGGTGCTAACCTTAAGTCATTTTGTTTTTAGTTTGTTAATAGATTATATTGACAAAAGTTTTGTTTATCTTTAGATGCCATCAAACTTTTTTTTTCTTTGTTCTTTACTACTTTCATTCAATAAGATCGTTTTTCATTGAAATGGGACGACAGACATTTATTTTTGCTTTTCCAAAAATAGCGGCATTTTGACTTTATTTTTAGCGGCATGACAACCTGTCTATGGTTTTATGCCTTGAGGTTATGAAATTGCAATCTTAGAACATTTTTGACATTTTCGTGTAGTTGTTTCTCTTGAGTGTTATGATTTCAAGTATTTCTATCTAATACTAAGAATTCACACACATTGCCCAGTCAGCTGGGACTGTAGAATACGCTGACTGCACCTCTGCTGAGGGGTAAGACCCCTCCCCAACGAGTGTCCTGGTTATGAAACTAAACAATCTGATGGTGAGGTTCCAGTAATGCTTGGACTTTGGGGAATGCGGAGTACTCCTTCATTGCCATTGCTCCCAAGTCCACTCTGGCCCGGCCTGGTAGCACCTGAAAAGGCCCTATCTATGGGTTAAATAGAACTAACTGCATTGTTACGTTAAACTGAATTGTTTGAGTAAACGGAATAGCTTGAAATAGAAATGTTTTTGACAATTAAACCGTACTTCCATTTAAACTGCGTGCTTATGCTAAACTAAATTATTTGAAATGGAACTATTTTTTGGACATTGAAACTGTACTTACACTAAACTGATTTGCTTAATATAGAACTGTTTTGATATTTAACTGTGTGTAAACAAAATCTTTACTTATACTAAACGGAATTCGCTGAATTAGAACTGCTTGACTAAACTGAATAGCTTGAAATAGAAAATTTTTTTCACAATTAAGCTGTACTTACATTTAAACTGCATACTTATTGTTTAAAATAGAACTATTTTCATAAAAATTGATTTGGCGTTAAATAACCTACGAAGGTTGATATGCCATAAAACCCAAACAATCAACCAACTAATTTGCACACAGTCATTGTATCAAGTATTTCTTTCTAAAACTCATTTCACGGCTTCAAACAACAATTTCTTATTTTTTGCGCACAGTTATATCGTTTCAAGCAACAAACAATCCTAAGCAAAAGCTTCAAGACACTTTTGCCCAGTCGGCTGGGGTTGCAAAATACGCCTGCATCCCTGCAGAAGAGTAAGACCCCCCTGCCACAATAAGTGTCCTGGATATGACACCAAACAATCTGATAGTGAGGTTCCAGTGATGCTTGAGTTTGGGAGAATACAGAATACCCCTTCATTACCATCACTCCTAGATTCACTCTCGCACGGAGTGGTAACACTTCATAAGGTCCTATCTATGGGTCAAATAGGACTAATATGTGTACTTATGCTAAACTGAATTGTTTGAAATAGAACTGTTTAAATTAAATGGATTTGGCATTAAATAACTTACAAAGGTTGATATGCCATGAAACTCAAACAAATAAACTCGAGATACTATTAATACCCAACAATTAAGTTATATAGTATCAAATATTCTCATCGAATAATTTTAAACTATTTTTAATCTACAAGGGTTATTCAATAAATTGATTTTTTTTCTCTAAGTTTGCCATTGTACTGCTAAGTTTTACCCGTTTTTCTTTTTTTTTTTTTTTTTTTTTTTTTTTTTTTTTTCAAGGAAATCAATTAATGGTCCTTTCATATCACAATACTATCACTATACCCTTTACTGACCCTTAAGACTGGAATTTTTCCTTTGCACTTTGGGAAGTGTTTTTATCCCATAGACTGTCTTTTCGACTTTATCTCTCAGTGTCAAACCCAAGTTTAGCCTATTTGTAAACTTTTTTTCTAAAACGAGCTTCTCCGTATACATCACCCATTCTTCTGTAAATGTCACACTTTTCAGTCACCAAAAATTTGATGACACACTTCTGTTCAAGCTTTGAACACTCTTTGATTTGCCGTTTTTTAAATAGCCTTAAAACAAATATTTTACGAGATTACGATAACTTTTAATATAAACCAATTTAAAACAATGTAGCGTTTACATTTATGGAAAAATTTATTTTACTTAAAAAAAAAAACTTGTTCATTAGCTTGGACCTTACCATGTATTACCACTTTTGAGAGCTTCAGAACTGGATCCTCACCACCAGATACAGTTTATCGTTCGCATGACTCATGATGGGAGTCTTATCCTTCTGTAGAGAATCTAGTCGGCGTTTTATACGCCACGCCGATAGGGCAGTGCTTGCTTTGAATAGCCTTTTTAACCATTTCGCGTTGACAAATTTAGATAAGCATACTAATTGAACACAAGTGCATTATTGTTTAGTTAGGACCAAGTCTGAAAAAAAATGTTTAAAATTCAGAAACCAGTTAAATTTTGCTCTCTTAAAGTATTTTTCAACAAAAATCCGTCAATTTTTTTTTTTTTTTTTTTTTTTTTTTTTACAGAACAATAACTTCATAAAATTGAAATTTCTATATAATCTTATGAGAAATTGTCTTTTATATTGACAATTAACGTCTGCGACTATTTAGCAAAAATGTTTAAATGACACTCGAAATAACCAGCTGCTATACACATCCTAACCTTTTTGGAAAGTAAACTAATCTAGGAAAGCAACTCTATTCAGACAAGAGATGAGCATAAAGATATCTCTGAACACAATGCACAAGACCGACATATATTCCTCCATTTGGAGATGAATCATCCTTTCAGAATTTCTATGACTGTAGAATACACCGACTGCATCTCTGCAGAGGAATGAAACAACACCCCCAACGAATTTCCAGGATATGACATTAAACCGTCTGATGGTGAGGTTCCAGCCTTGATTTGGAATGTGGAGTACCTCTTCATTGCCATGGCTCCCAGGTTCATTTTAACCCGGTGTGGTAACACCTGATTGGTTCCTATCTGTGTCAAATGAAACAAAATGAGTGTGCAGACAATTGTATGATGTTAAATTGTGACTTTTATATAGCAATTCTTGAAACTATTTAACTGTGTACCAAAAAGAGCTCAGGCTGGTTTAAGAATGTTATCTACAAAATGTCTTCACTATATATATATATATATATATATATATATCTCGGAACTGGCATTAAATAACCTATAATGGTTGATATGCAATAAGATCAAACCAATCCTCCAAGAATTTACTCTAAAGTATTGACCATTGTTTGGTTTTTTTTATTAATGAAATGAATACAACTAGTCAATGAGTGATCCATCCACATTTTTTGTCTCTTAATGGCACGGATAAAATCCCTCCTGGCGTAAGAACTGAATGAACCAACCGAAACTTTGAGAGAAAAAGAATTTCTAATATAAAGATCCGATTTTTGCAAGTTTTCCAGACAAAACTAAAATGACACTTCGTAGCTGGATCTTTATTAGCGCAACACTTTTAAAGGCTCAAACTTAGTTAATTTCAATCCCATTTGTATCTCGATTAAAGTGGGCATTTACTCCCACACAGATCCTTACTCAAACATTGGTATCAAATGCTCATTAGTATTTCGGCCTAATGAGTAGTGTTTGCCAATGGTCCGGGAGACCGGGTTTCAATTCCTGGTCGAGTCATACCAAAGACTCAAAAAATGGTACTTGATGCCGCTTTGCTTAACACTCAGCATTATAAGGTAAGGATCAAGAGTAAAGAGGAGCAATCCAGGGAATGGAGTAGCTATTGAAAAGGGAACCTCTGGTCACCCTTGACTAAAGTCGCCAACTTATTTCATCTTAGAAATCAGCTCTTACTCCAATAAATAGGATGAGCATATATTGGGCTTAATGGTCATAGTTGACATGATTCCTAAAGCTGTTTTTTTTTAAGAATTAAAGTAAATAAATTGCAGTAAATGTTTATAAAACAAGTGACGTTTATACTCATCTAGAGCAACATGAAGACATCCTAAAGGAAACGATTATCCACGTAGGAAATGGAAGCTGCGACAAGGGTTCAAATGCAGGACGAGCGTACTTTTGAATATGCACTTGCAGCAAGTTCCCAACCCTTATTTTTTAGGTTCTATAAGTCGTTGGCTGAGGGTCAATTGCGTTGAAAGAATAGGAACTGTACCAGGGCAGAGAACCTGAAATTAGCAATGGCTCTAAAACCTATCCTCAGTTCGAGTATACTAGTCGTGTATCCCCGTCTCAACCAAGGTGAATAGGTCCTTCCCCCGCTAGGTACATTCCATACACAAGTTGTACTCCGTGGTGGGTGGTGGAGCAAGGGGCCTTCTAAAAATATACGGCATCTATTGCGTCTTCAAATAAAAAAAAAATAAAATAAACGAAACCTGTCCAAATCAGACTGGGAGAATGAGGCAACAGACTTCCCCTGATTCGTTGTTATTGCATCTTTGGAGGAGGTCTCCATAGCGAAATTCTCGCCTTTCCTCATATTTCTAGTTATTTCTACCAGGGCTACTACGAAAACTGTTAAGAAAAACAGCAACTAGCCAGTCGAGATGGATACCTGGAGGCAAGCAAAAAGGATATTAATAATAAAAACTTTCAATACAACAAAATGCAGAGCCTACCTGCATGAGAAACTCGACACTTCCAAATGAGTAATCTGGAGTAGGGAGTTGGCATTTGCTACTGAAGAGGAGATAGCATCAACCCTGAGAAAACAAGGATTTAGAAATATTTGAAGAATCTCCCTTAGAAAAGGCGAAGAACGAATTCAGACTAGCACTAACATCCTGCCATTTAATCAGCCCCATATTCCCAAGGTGGTGAAGATCAGCTTCTGTCTTGAGAGGTTGAGCAGTGTATCCTAGTTCCCCTGAGATGCTTCAAATGCCAAAAATATGGACACCACAGGGAAGCCTGTAGAGGACGACAGACATGTGCCAAATGCGGTGAAAAGGGCCCTGACCACTTGGAGAAAGATTGCTTGAAATAAATTAGATGTGGAAACTGCCGACAAGATCATCAGGCTTATGTAAGATCTTGCGATGTTTAGAAAAAAGAAAAGGAAATACTTGCGGTGAAACACAAGAGAAATGTGTCCTTCCTTGAATCAAGGAAAATTGTAAAAACCTACATAGGAGAAAACAACTACGCCTCTGTAGCACGGACGGAGGATACAACCAATGAAGACAACAAATATAGAACACTCGTGAAGAAATTGATCCAGTTAAAAGCGAATGATTGGCCAAAATTTCAGGAGCACCTGAAAAAACTACACCCGGCCGGATTTCACCAAGCACGAGCTCAGCAACAGGTTGGGAATAGGGAAAAATCCAATGTTATTGTCCAAACAAAAACATACGTAGGATCTACCACTCCAACACGAACTACTCTTAAAAGTGCAAAATCTCCAACAAAACAGTTTGAGCCGTTACATAAGTCACCTGTCCATCCACCAAAAAAGCATTAAAAACAGACTAAAAAACTTGTCTCCCATAAAAACCTGAATAAATTAAACAAAAATCACAAGCTCCTATTAGCCGAGCTGGAAAAATACAGATGAACACCGAAGTGAACAAAGAAAGACCAGGAAGTAAATACAAAATGCCCTCAAGAACAAAGTCGCTTATCAGAATCAAACAGTTCAATGCTCAGGGATCGACAAACCCTTACAAAGAACCTATAGTATAGAAAGTATGGATAGTGACACAGACCGTGTAGTTACCAGCCTTTATCTTGAAGAAGTATTAAATAACTACAATAATTGAAACCATTTAACTGGGGGAAAACTTATAAGCTCGTTCATCTTTTTAAATGTTAATCTCTTACATATCAAACATATCTATTTAAATGTGTGCAAACAAATGACTGTTAAATTGTTACTGTTACATAGCGACTCTCCTAATAATTCAACTGTGTGCAAACAAATGAGGAAAACTAAATGGAATGATTCGTATTGTATAGAAATACTTGAAATTATTTAACTGTGAAGGAAAATGAGCTCAAGTTTGGTCAAAAATGTTATTAGAAAAATGTTCACACACCATGTGTATTTAATATATGAGTCTAAACAGGATTTGGCATTGAGCAATTTACAATATTTGATATGACATAAAACAAAACCAACTTACGAAGAACTGTATTTGACATTTGCACTGCGTTAAACTAAATTGTTTGAAATAGAACTGTTTTTAAAGTTTACTGAGTGTAAACAACAACTGTACTTATGTTACACAGTACTATTTGAAATAGAACTGTTTATGTGTATAAAATTGATCTGGTATTAAATTACCCAAAATGGTTGATGTCATCAAACCAAACCATTTAACATTGCGCAAAAAATGAGCTCAAGCTCGTTTAAAAATGTTATCTACTAAATGTTTTAGAAATCATATTTAATATATGTATAAAAAAGGATATGGCATTACATAACCTGCAATGGTTGATATGCCATAAAAATAAAAACCAAGAATGTATTGGATTTCAACATTAGCTATCTTATTTTTCACCGATGGAAACCTTAGTTACTCTCATTTTTTCTTCGACAGCCAAGCTTCAATTTAGATTAATTTCTATCGTGCTGAATTATTCGAATGGTATATTAGTACATGAATATACTTCCTCTATACATAGTGACATACTCACACAAAGATCTTTTACACACACAAAATATATCTGGATTTAGAATAATGCAAACTATCAACTTTTGTCATGTTAATATATCAGGGCATATCAACGCTTTATTATCCTTTCTTACAAGAACAAACATTGTAACTTTTCGTTTATAAACAAACTTTTCACTCAAGCTAAAAAGAAATAAATTTATTGAATTTGTAGAACCGTTTTGTTAAATCATTTATACACTTGTCTGCCACACACACACACATATATATATATATATATATATATACTGATGGATTTCAATGTATTTAAGAAATACAATAAATGTCAGAAGTACAAAATATTGCGACTGACAGTTCCCTCGATAAATTATTCCACAAGCTTTTATTTTTACTTATTTATTCATTCTTCCTTCTCACAAACCCAGGAAACATTTTCCATCATCTGGCGACAAAAACTGACAGCTACAAGTATATTTCTCAAGACATCTGACAAGGTTTTTTTTCCACCGCGGAAAAAGAAAAAAAAATCCTCATAAATATTTGCTGCTTCTCTAATATCTGATAGATTTCATCGTTATTTTATTTGATAAGCGAGATATTTACTCGCATAGTGCTAGTAAAAAATGTTTGTCAGCTTCGTTTGTATTTCCCACGTGAGTATTCAAATTCTGAATTCGTTCATTCTAATAAAAATCTTAGATTTTAACGGCATGCTAATCCGTCAGTGGATATTTTGTACCTTAACGTAAGCGAATTGGATTGGTGAATATTTATAAGAATAAATTATCAACCAATCGGCAAGGCTTGGATTATGCTGACTGACTGCACTAAGGAAAGGTAACCTGAGAATGGCACTAAACTGTATCTGATGGTGACACTCCAGTCCTGGAGCTCTAGGGAGTTTGAATTACCCCTTCATTGCCATTACTCTTGAGTATACAGTGTTGTAGTACTTGATAGTCACACTTATGGGTCAAATGAATCTGTTTAAAAATTATTCGAATTTTATAGGAACACTTCAGACCTTATCAGGCTAGTCGGATGGGAGTGTAGAATATGCCGACAGCATTCATGCATAGCGGTAACCCTCACCCCCAAATTGTATCCTGGATGACATTAAACCGTCTGATCGTAAAGAATTAGTCTTGGAGCTCAAGGAAATGTTGAGTACGCCTCCACTGCCATTACTCCCAGGTTCACTCTGACCTGGGGTGGCAGTACCTCTTAGGCTCCCATCTATGCGTCAAATAGAACTATTTAATCAGTTACTATACTGGAACCATTTAACTGTGCGCAAACAAATGATTAATATTGAATTTAATTATTATTTCAGATCAATATTTGAAACGATTTAACTGTAAGTAATAAAGCATTTAGTATCAGCAATGCTTGAAAAGCTGATCTGCCATCAATGAATAGCTGTACTGGAAACTATTTTACTGTTCGCAAACCAATGAACTTTGGCTTTTTTTTTTTTTTTTTTTTTTTGTTTCTTACAAACCATTCCTTTAAAAATCATGTATACAAAAGATTTGGTGTTAAATAACCATCAATGATTGTTATGCCATTAAACCACCTAACTTATCCGTCATACCATATAACTATCAATTATTTGTATTAAGACTACGGTATTTGACGGCATATAAGAAGCGCTTATACCAAAGCTCTAATATTAAACGTGATGAAATTAATATAATGAATATTATCAATAACAACTTTTAATCTGCCTTTTGAATAATGGCAATTGGTATATGTAAGTTACTCTATGGTCTAAGCTAATAGGAGTTACCAGGCAGCTCATTTCGACCGACTATCGCGAATTTTAAACCAACATAAGGCATATAAGAAGCAGGGGAATATTAAGATATTCTAATGAAAAAAGAGTCTTATATACCATCATATACGGTCATTACTTAAAGGTGTTTTTTTTTTTTTTTTAATGTAAAAAAAAAAAAATTCAATGTATAAATTGTTAGTATTAGATAAGAATTCTTAGTATCGTATAACGGCGTATAAAGCACTTTTCAAAATGTGGAGAGGTGATTGGCGTGACTGTTATCGTCGTTGGAAAGATTCGGTGAGACGAATTCAAATCCTGGACGAGGCGTTTCAGTTCGCGCTAATAGCTTTTAGGAAAAGCATGAAATTCGTCTATTCTCAGTTATGGGTAAAGAGTAGGACAGACTGGGTTCTTTTACTTTTAGATTAGGAAACTATTCTTGGAGAAGGAAAGTTCTGAATTTAAGCCATAAAATGACCTTGTCACATCCTGCTTGTAACAGAGGGGGTTTGGTAAACATTTACATAAATATGTAAATATAAACATGCGAAGTGCGTGATTCTCAAATCCCTAGATATAAAGTAAGTTCAGATTTGTCGAAATGCCGTTAAAATTAATCAATTCAAAGGGAGTGGTATCATAGTCTGTCATTTCAAAAATATCTATATATATATATATATATATATATATGTGTGTGTGTGTGTCTGCACAAGATTTAGAGTTACAAAAAATTGGTTATCTAAAATTATATAACCAACAGACTTGTCTTGAACTTTGAAATACTTTCTTAAAATCATTTATTTAAAAAAAATTGTTTTATTTCATCGGGGACGGAGCCAAATTTGAATCTCGACTAACCTTAACAATACGTATAAAAAGTAAAGAACACAAAAAGGTCTATTTTTATAGACTATAGAAAATAACATCTTGTTTTCGGCTGCATTGGTCAGACTTTTTTTTTTATCTTTCTTTAAATTTTTATATATTTATTTTTTGTAGTAGTAGTAGTAGTTGAATTCTCTATTGGCACCCAGAGGCAGATTTATTTCTGTATAATACATATACACATGTGAGCGATCGTGATGTATGGAATGTTTCCGAATTCGAGAAAGAATTAGACACAGTAGTCAGCATTCCCAAAACAACGAACTACTTGTTATGGTTTGGGCCGACTTTTCCCTGCGTACTTCTTCTTGGTGAGGAAGCAAGACGATAATTAACTTTCTGCTAAGATCATGAGGATTTTTTAAAATTTTCTTTTTTTTTTTTTTTTTTTTTTTTTCTTGGTACATTTTTCTTTAAAACTGATTAGCTTGGAAGATTTCCAGAGATTTTTTATCAGTCATAAAGTTACTGTTGAAACCACTCCAGGCTTAATTTTTACGTTAAAAAATGTTTTATCCTCGATAGACAAGTCTACCCAGGTACATCATCTAATTTACAATCTTTGTGTCCCGTGTATGACACTGAATAGTACCTGATGGTGAGGTTACAGATCTAGAGTACCACTCCATTGCTACAATTCCCACATTCACTCTGGCCTGGAGTGGTACTTCTTGTTGGTATTATATATACGGGGCTTAGAATAAGAAGAAAGTATCCCTAGCAGAAGGGTAAGAGACCATAAAAAATAAGATATCCTGTATATGACATTAAACTTCATCTGATGGTGAGGCTACAGTCCTAGGTAATGTGGAGTACTACTTTCATTGCCCCTCCGTTCATTCTCACTAGTAGTAGTAGTAGTAGTAGTAGTACCACCACCACCACCAATAAGAGTAACATAGATCTGTTAGGAAATTACTCGTATTTGTTCAGGCCGTATGCAACAAAATCCTTAAACAAAAACATAAAATGTAAATATGACGGCGATTCCCTAACTTCTTGTTATAAAATAACCCTCAACTGGATGAAGTGTCTTTAATATCAGCCAATTAGAGGAAGTATTGTCATTAAAGCGAACTGAAATGCTAACAACTGTGTCCAGGAATTGAACTCGGGTCACTGATTCTGTTTTCTACAGCAATAACCATTACACTAAGTGCGGCTCTCTGTATATGTCGATGTAACAATTATTTTGAAACTGGGACATTCGTATATTTGTTATCGTAGTCGAAAATTGAATTCGGCGAATCGAGTTCAAATCCTGGACGAGACCGATTGCGTTTTATATTACACAAATGCCTTTGGGGAAGGCATGAATCTCTCCATTTATCTCTTCTCCTCCTCCTCCATCATTTATCAATTCTCCTCCATCATTTATAAATTCTCCTCCATCATTTATCACTTCTCCTCCTCCTCCATCATTTATCACTTCTCCTCCTCCTCTATCACTTCTCCTCCTCCTCCATCATTTATCTCTTCTCCTCCTCCATCATCATTTATCTCTTCTCCTCCTCCATCATCATTTATCTCTTCTCCTCCTCCATCATCATTTATCTCTTCTCCTCCTCCATCATCATTTATCTCTTCTCCTCCTCCATCATCATTTATCTCTTCTCCTCCTCCATCATCATTTATCTCTTCTCCTCCTCCATCATCATTTATCTCTTCTCCTCCTCCATCATCATTTATCTCTCCTCCTACTCCCCCATCATCATTTATC